>BSBK01010090.1:240000-375000 GCA_027943335.1 Chamaecyparis obtusa
TAACGACAACATTCTTTTTATGTGCACAACTCCGACCAGGTGGGCCCAATCAGCAGTCAAGAAAAGCTATTTTTATGTTGGTCGCATGATCGCATGTGGTCTCAAGACCGCATGCGACCATGTGACAAGATGAAAGGCAATTTGTGAACTATTAGGGTGACATCATGCTGTTGGTCACATGATCGCATGCGACTTTCTGATCGCACGCGATCATGCAACAAGCAGTTGGCTCCGAAGTGTCAGGTTAGGGAGATGTGTTAGTTTCTCATTCACCGACTAGTGGTGACAAAAATTTGCAGGTGGGTTCGGATTACTTAAGTGAAGTGCCAGTGCAGTGAATATTCGACAGTTGCCGCATGTTCTCATGGGATCTTCTGAGCCCATGAGATCATGCGACAACCATCCGATGAGGATCTCAATGGCTCGTGGGTGTGATGGAGTCTTAGTTTGTGATGACCAAGCGGTGAGGATCAACGACAGTTGCATGATCTCATGGGATCTTGTGACCCCATGAGATCACGCGCCTGTCGTTAGATTAGAATCTCAGTTGGTGGGCTCGAGGATGGTAAAGTGGATTCGCGGTTGCGCGGTTAAGAGATTTCACGTGGTCGCTGGATGTAATTCAGGTTAAGAAAAAGTTAAGCAACTCGGTGACTAAGAGGGAAAATAAACCCAGGGTGAAGCTGGGGTTAAAATTGCAGACGAATCTTGAGTGTGGGTTTTTAGCCAGCAGTTTGAATTTTTGGTTAGCCCGAGGTGTCTTGCATGGCAAGAAGACAAATAGTAAAGGCTTGTCGCATGATCACATGCGGCTTTCTAACCACATGCGATCATGCAAACATTGAGTAAGGAGATGTTAGGGAGAGACAGAAAGCAAGAAGATTTACCTTAAAATATGATTTAATTACTCTTATTTGTACATTTCTTGCTATAGGTCTCCATACAAATCCTATGCTACATCTAAATCTGATGACAGAAGCTGATCTATACATCAAAACATAGTGCCTATGATATATACATTTACTATGTATAGTGCGGAATAAGATAAGATGCCAAAATCCACACAGTGAATGCAATGCTTTGCACTACTCAAATGAAATAATATACATACTATATACTCTTTTCAATTTCTAGCTTGATCCAAGAGTTCTCCTGTTAATCACCAGTCTGAAGTTAATATTATTTATGTTGATTTCAAGATTGGTGACTAACAGATCAACTTGATCAAAAAACTTTTCTGAATTTTAATACCGTTAGTAACCATGAGCTCCTTTATATAAGACTCAATTTTATAGTATTCTAAGACTGTATTGGGCTTCATGAATAAATTTTGCATTAAAGATTCCTTTTATTGCTTGACACATATGCTTCCAAAACTAACTGAGGAATATATTCTTGAACTAATTACATTAAATTACTATTCTAAGGCATATAGCTGTCCAGTATCTGCTTTACAGACTTACCAGGCATGAAAGGAATCTACTGCTAAAAGAACTGGCTATCTCCATAGGGAATTTATATAAATCAATTAGGCTTATTAATGTGCTCTGCTATTTGTCTATTGTATGAAAGAAACCCACCCTAATTCTGAATGTGGAGATTAACTCTAGTAGAGTGGAGCCACTTTAGTTTCTATGCTCTATTTGTGGATTAATAAATGAGATTTCTTTAAATACTCTGATAAGCCATAGAAATTAAGAGGCCTAATCCAAAAAGAAAAAATAGAGTAGGCATCCTGACAATATTAACCTTAAGACTAAATACAGAGTGCATATGTTGTTTACAAATGAAAATATTGTACTCATAACCATGAAAATAGTATTTACATCAAAATTGTAGGTAGATATTGTATATACATCAAATTTGCATATACTGTTCCTTAACATAATGCTATTCTTTAAAGTAACTAAAGACACCAAAATTGTTAGTTATAGTCTATCTTCGGTCGTTACAGCGAATTATATTGAAATACATCCCAACTTGCCTTTGTTGCTAATAACCCTTTAAAATATTCCAGATCTTTACAAAATTTGCACATACTATGTACATAGTGTTCATCTTTCCAAGCTACTATGTACATGCTATGTATATACTATGAACAAAGTGACTTACTCCAAGCGGGCCTTCTGAATGGCAGTACCTTTCCAGACATTGTTGTCTTTAATCATAACTATAATGTTTTCCTCCTCATCCTTACCTTTGTTCACTTTCCTGGTACTTTTGGGCATTACTGGGGCTATGATATGGATATGCTCAGGAAGCTTATCGTCTAGGAGAGTCGAAAGATCAAAACCTTCATTCCTCCAATAGTTCAACCTCCACTTCGTATCCATACTTTCCTCCAGTACTTCTTTGTAGAGGTAGTCAATATTTCTCTCCATCTCCGGCCAGTGTTCATCAAAACTGTCTTCGTCCTTAAAAGTCATGAGAGCCACCCTGTCGGACTGAGGGATAGTATCCAATTCCTTAATGTAGGTTCACATAGTTTGATCCAGGTAAGGGATTGTGAGGTTTTGGTCAATACAATGGACCATCTTCTCCAAACCACCTAGATGTTCTGCTAAGAACACTTCCCTAGCTATTGATATTATGTCCTCTTCCTTTTTTCCTACAAAGGAAGAAAGGGCTATAAATTGGCCAATGACCCCTCCATTTTTTCTATAGGTAAAGGAGTTGTCAAAGTGTTGATCCCCTATAGCCTTCACCAGTGCCCTTCTGGTTGAATCTGAGAGTGGAGTCAGCATCTGATTCCATCTCTCAGGGAAAATCGGGCCTCTAAAGGCCATGGCTCTATCCGCTTTAGTATAGAAAGTAAGTAGTTTAGTATCCATATTTGGACTAGTAAGTGGCTGAGTAGGCTTGCCAAACAAACCAGAGCTGGAGTTCTTACTATGTAATGCTAAAGAGAAAGCAGTCTAACCCTAGAACCACTACAAATCGAAAGAAGAAAGGGATAAAAAGATAGAACCAGAACATAACTAATCTAGAGAGATATCAATGGTAATCGATGCAGGTCATGATGATAATGAGTAGAGATAAGCACCTTCGAGAAAGATGATATTCATGTTCTAAAAAGGGGGACTTGTAATTATGTCTAGATATTACAGGGATCTAGATATCTCCAAGGATAGATTGATAAAGTGCATTATGCAAACCTGGATGTATATTAATCCTTGGCAGGTAAAAATGATGAGGGGATAAAATTCAGCTTTAATGGAGGAAGCCTTGCTAAAGCCGTGGATCTTCTAAACTCTATTATCATGATGAAAAGAAGGAACCGAGATATATAAGTTACAATGGCTGTAATAACATAAATGCTTGATTAGTTGTATTGAGACTACCAAGTTATCATTCCTAGCAAAGACACCTTCATCCCAACTTAGATAATGATAGCTATTCCTCAGTCCGCTTCCAGGAGGGAAATCTGTAGCAATCATGATATTGAAAGGTGCTAAGTGGAGGAAATATAAAAAACTCAATAAATAGAAGGGATAGTTCATCAAAATATATCTAACCCATCTACTATGGGTAGAGATGAAGGAAAGGATACAATTCTTAGGTGAATATGCTAGAGTCGTAATTGAAATCCTGAGATACATATGTTATAGTTAATGATATAATCTTTGAATCGATATCAAGGGACACCTTGCTTTATTATTTAAATGAGCCCATAGCTTGAGTATTACTCTAATAGGGGAGTATTGTTCAACTCGGGGAGGAGAAAGGTGGGTGTGAGTATCTTCGTTAAATAAATAGGCAATATACCATGGTTCTAGTTATTATAGTATACATACTTGGTGGGGTAGGAGGGAAGAAGAATTAGAATAGCTGATTTTATGTTTTGATTACTGGGATGGAAGTAATTAACGAGTTAGATTCTTTTTTTGTAATCCAGCAGCAAGAAGGTATATTAGCTAAGAGTATAATGGGTTTGATGTTCACCTATGATAGTTATTAAACCTCTGCTATGCTAGATCTTTTGATTGTATCGCTGCAAAGGTCAGAGCTAAAAATTTGCTCCATTCTCTTGCTAGAACTAGCTAAGAGACTCAATATTACATTTTAAAAGGACAAGAGATTAAAGGAATGTGGAGCTACAATGTCTAAAAGGAAAAGGCTAAGTTTGCGAACCTACTCATAATCTCTGATTAATCTAATTTATTATTAGTTAAGGGTCCCATATGATTCTTTAGTAAGCTATCTTCCCCAAAGAGCTCCTATATTCTTATAAGTAAGAAGGTTTCCTATGGTTAGAATGTCTCTATATGAGGATCCTGTATCCTCATAGGAGAGTCAATTTCCCAATCTTCCTACTGAGGTTAACACAGGGTAAGGTCTCTACCTTAACCTTATCATTAAAATACCTCTTAAACTATTATATATGTTGTTCCAATGTTACTACTCCATTGGCACCTAGATTCGCTAACTTATTAGCCTCTGTGTTTCCTTCTCTGAAAGTATGTCTGATTTCATAATTGGGAATATTATCCATTAATTAATCTCTTCTATTTTTGAATTTAAAACCCAATTAGGAGTTTTTTTAGTGCGGATGGCATTGATAGTAATTTGTGAGTCTCCTTCAACAATTACTTTTGAAATGTTAATATTTTTGCATAATTTAAGCCCTTCTAATGCCGCTACACATTCGGCCATATTGTTGGTTGTAGGGCTAATGGGTCTTGAGAATTTTGCTACCACTTCTTATTTCCAATTGCGAATGATCCCTCCTATACCTGCTACCCTAGGATTGCCTCGGGATGCTCCGTCAAAGTTGAGTTTATACCAACCATCTTTTGGTGGTATCCATTTATAGGATGCTCTGTCTGTTTTAGTTTTGGATCCCCCTTTACCATAGAGGGGAGGGATAGCTAGTTTTGGCCATTTGCACCTGATTCTGTTATCCCAACTCTTAAAGGAATCTTCATAGCTCTATTTGTCCCTGAGTTTATTGTTAATAATTTCTACGATGGATGCTTCTATCTTGTTAGCTATTGAGTTCCAAGTTAATTTTTGGTCCATAAAAATCTTTCTGTTTCTTTCTTTCCATAATTCCCATACTAATATAGAAGGTGCTATTATCCATATGTCCTTGAAGAGATTGTCTTTATACAGAGATGACCACGCTTTAAGGTTGTTGATTAAATCACAATGAGAAGCAGATTTCCATCCTAAACTTTGATGAAGCCAATTCCAACAATTTTGAGAAAAAGGACAATTAAGGAGAATGTGATTGGCATCCTCAGAATGGTTTTCACATAGCGGGCATCTAGATGGTCCTTCGAATCCTAATTTATTAAGCCTGTCTACAGTAAGAATTCTATTTTGTAATGCCGTCCATAAGAACAATCCAGCTTTAGGGAGGCAGGATTTGTTCTAGCAAAGGTTCAAAGGTATATCGATGTTATCCATGTTTTGGTTCTTAATAATTGTATTGTAACCCTCCTTAATAGAGTATTTTCCATTGTTAGATCCTGTCCATATTAAAGTATCCGGTCTATCTTTAAGAATTACTTCTCTATCATTTAAGATTGTTAGGAGGTTGTTCTTCTTTGGCCAAACATCCTTAATTATATTTGTAACATTCCATTTATTGTCTTCCATCTTGCCTAGGTAGTCCTTAAGGTAAGGGCCAATGACTCTTTTGCATTCTTCCATAAACTCCTTGGAGAAACCTAGTTTGTTAAGGGAGGGAAGGCCTACCCACGAATCCTCCCAAAATAAAGCTTGATCTCCTGCTCCTACATCCCAAGAAAGGAATTTGCTGATAATCCCTCTGTAGTCCTTAATAAAATTCTATATCCATGAGCCCTTAACATGTGATTGAGACCTGAAAATATTGATGGGATCCGCATCAAGGATGTATTTATGTAATAAAATTGATGCCCACTTACTACTTGATTCTTTAAACATTCTCCATATAAGTTTAGCCCCAAGGGCTTGGTTTTGCCATAATAGATTTTTAATGCCTAGGCCCCATTTAGAAATCGGTTTACATAGAGTATCCCATTTGATAAGGGCAATTTTTTTTTCCTCGGAAGGACCTTGCCAAAAGAATTCTCAAATAATTTTGTCTAATTCCTTTTTAACGCAAATTGGGAGGGGTAGGACCGATAAATGATACATGGGAATGGCTGAAAGGATAGATTTAATCATAGTTGTTCTACCTGCTTTAGTTAACCACTTTCCTTTCCATGAACTTTTCTTGTTTTGAACTTTGGATATGACTTGTTGCCATAATTTGGAGGATAAGAGACCTGTATCTAGATCAATACCTAAGTATTTACACGGAAATTTGCCAATTTTATGTCCCATCATACCATAAATTTCTTTTTCAATTTTTGAGCTAGTGTTAATAAAGTAAATTTCTGACTTAGAAGGGTTGACATGTTGACCTGAGGCTTTCGCATAAAGACTTAGAATGCTTTTGAAGGCACTCACTTCCTATCTACTAGCTAATCTAGGTAAAATCATATCATCCGCAAAATGTTGGTGAATTATAATCGACACATTTTTCGAGGCTTTTAATCCCAGGATTTTCCCTTCTAAATGAAGCTTAGTAATTGATCTCCCCAACGCTTCTGCCATAATGACATATAGAAAGGGGGATAATGGATCTCCTTGCCGAATGCCCCTGGATATACTGAAAAAGCCTTCCGGGGTACCATTGACAAGAATAGAAATCCTGGGAGTTGAGATGCAGTTAAAGATAAGATTAATCCATTGTTTAGAAAAACCAAACGCTTCCATACAATTGCATAGGAATCTCCAATCTACTTTATCGTATGATTTTTGAATGTCAATTTTCATTAACATACTAGGTTCTTTTGTTATCTGAGCGGTATGGACTATTTCTTGTGCTATAATAATACCATCCAGAATTGATCTATTTGCTACAAAGCCCGTCTGCTCTTTCGAGATAATCATTGGAAGGATGGATTTGATTCTATTAGCTAAGCATTTTGATAGGATCTTGTATATGGTATTACAAAGGGAGATAGGTCTGAAATCCCCTAGTTCCGAACACTCATCTTTCTTCAGGATAAGAGTAAAGAAGGTATTATTAATTTCACTTAATAAAGATCCTGAATTTCTAGTAGCTTCCACAGCTTGCCATACTTCTTCTCCAATGAAATGCCAACATTTTTGGAAGAAGCTGGCTTGGAAACCATCTGGGCCTGGTGCTTTATCCAGATGTAGTTGAAACACTACTGCTTTGACCTCTTCTATTGAGAGCTTATTATTCATCATTCTGTTGTTAGAATCCATAATCAGCTTAGGAATAGCTTTAAGCATTTCATTTTGGGCATGAAGGTCAGAAGCTTCTGTAGTGTTGAGTAGGGAGTTGTAAAAATTCATTAGTACATTTGAGATTTGTATAGGATCCTTAGTAATAAGTCCCTTAGTTGACTTAATTTTGGTTATTCTATTGATGCTCCTTTTAAAATTAGTTGTATTATGAAAGAATTTAGTGTTACTATCGCCCTCCTTAAGCCAAGATTCCTTGGATTTTTGCTTCCAGAAGATTTCTTCTTTGAGAAGGATATCATTGTATCTAGCCATCAACTCTTTTTCCTTATGGAAACTAAGATCGTTCATACCTTGTTCTATTACTATGTTGTTAAGGTCAGAGATTTCTTGTTCTACCTTGGTTTTCTCTTCGAATATTTCATTGAAGTGATTCTTATTCCATTCTAACGCTTTGTTTTTAATAATTTTTAATTTAGCTGTTAAGCACAACATTTTCGATCCTTTGACCAAGGTTTGTTTCCACCAATCCTCAAGAAGGATTATGAATTCTGGATTTTGGAACCACATAAATTCAAATTTAAACAGATTCCTCGAGGGTTTAGAATTTTCTGTTATGGTAAGTCTGACAAGGAAGTGATCTGATCCTACTTTAGGAAGTATCTCCGCACTGACTATTTGATTAAAGTTTTCAAAATTAGTTCTAGTAAAGAATCTATCTAATTTTTTAGCTATGCAATTGAAGCCTGCTCTTCTATTATTCCAAGTATAGATTCCATTAATAGTATTTATGCTTATTAGATGATTAACCTCAGCCCATTTGCCAAAGTCTTTATGAGATTGTGAAATATATTGAGAGCCTCCAAATTTTTCTTCTAGATTTAAGATAGCATTGAAATCTCCTCCAATGATGAAGGGATGTTCTCATTTTTCAATTAGAAGATTTTGTATTTCCATCCAAACTTTTCTTTTTTCCTCATTAGGGATTGGCCCATATATGTTGATCAGGTAAAATTTTAAATCAGATTTTAGGCTATTAATTGTTAATGTCATCCATCTATCGTTAATGGGTGCGAGTTGGGCCATTACTTTACGGGGATCCCATAGAATTGCCAAACCACTAGAGAGGCCTATTGATGAGACATATTCTGACTTCCATATACCTAGTCTTTTACTAAACTTGTTAATTTCATCTTTATTAAGCTTAGTTTCTTGTAACATAATGATTTCAGAGTCAAAGTTTCTTAAGTATCTTTTGATTAATCATTGTTTGTTAGGGGCATTTAGATCCCTAAAATTCCAAGTAGTGACTTTCATTGTTCTTTGGGAAGGAACTTCCCCTTCCCTGTGTTCAGAATATCCGCTATCTTTTTTTGGTTACCTGCATTACCATCCAACGTTCTCAACTCAATAGCTGACTTCCTACCTCTTTTCTTTTTGAGTTTATTAATATTGGGTGTACTTAAACTACCTCTGTTTATGGCTATGCCTAATTCTTTGTTTTCATTAGTGATCCCGAAAAGGCCTTCTATTGCTTCTTTAACCAAAGTTGTTTCTCCATCAAACCTTATTATAGAATTAACCTGGTTGTTTGAGTTTTTTTGCTCATTTAAGGAACAATCTAGGGGTTCATCTCTATCTATGATCTCCTTGCCATAAATTTCCACTATATCTACATCATTTCCTGCCAAATCCAGATTTAATGCTTCTAGCTCTAGAGGAATATAAACAGCTAGTTCCTTCCCATTAACACAGGTAGGCACATTTAAGTTTTCCTTATCATTTATATTTTTCTCTTTTGCGTTATGCCTGTTTATAGCTTCTTGATTGCTTTTTTTATCTGATTGGTTTGAATTTTTGTCAGGGTTATCCAAAAGTGCATTTTCTAAAGCTTCCTTTTCCGAGGAAGAGGGAAGGAGATGCTGATTCAGACTATTATTCTCTTCCTTATTTTCTTCTAGGATGCATTCCCGAACTTGTTTAATTAGTATTTCCTTTTGGAGTTTTAGTTCATCGAAGTCACAAGTTTTGTCAAGAAACATGTCCATAAGTTCGTCCGTTAGTGATTTTCCTAAGTAATTAATAATTTGATTCACCTCCTCTTCTGTTCTGTTTACCTGCTCAACTAATTCTACTACATCAGCACATTCCAGCTTCAAAATCAAATTAGTTGGTAGTTCAGTCCTATTACCTTCATCTTGAAAACAAATTTTATTATTATTTGTTCCAAGTTCTATTTGTTCTGATTTACTCTCCCTATTGAATTTTTCATATGGTTCTTGCCTTATAATGTTAACTGGGTTATTATTTATTGGAAGCATTGCTTCAGATATTTGGGGGTTTGTTAGATTAACCATAGGTAAATTAATTGGGTGTTGATCAGGTATTGATTTGTCTGTATTATTAATTTTACAGCCATAGTCCAAACTTTTTTGTTTATCATTCTCAGTTATATTTTCCATGTTCAGGCTCAATATTTTCATGGTTTCTATCCTCCTTAAAGAAGTATGAGTGTTGGATGAGTCCTGAGGAGTGTCATTTATAACCAGAGTGTTGATTTTATACAAATTGGGAGGAGGAATCTTAGAATACTCCTCTTCGTTATTTAGGATTTCAAAACCCCCTTTGTTAGTTAAGAAGTTTACTTTTATTCTATTATCTGTGCCATGGTGAAAATCTGAGCAATCTCTAAGAGTAAGTGAGAAAGGATTTCCTCCTTTCTCATAATCTTCTATGTAGTTATCTAAGATCTGGGGATTTATAATTATGGAATTAGAGTTAAAACACAGCTGAAGGAGAGGAATGTAATTATCATGATAATTTAAATTAATTATGATAATCACATCTATTTTGTTATGTTTAGTTTGAACTATCCTTTTAAAAATTCTGATTCTATTGCCTATATTTTTAATGATTTCTAGATGATTAAATTCTAATGGAAGATTTCTTAATAAAAAAGCTTTTTCTACTTGGAAATCCGCTACTTTTATTGGATTAAAAAAGGGAAACCATGAGCATACAAAAAAGGAAATATCTCTGAATTTTAGATAACCTTTCTCTAAGATATCATTTTTGAGCTTACTACTCTTGCAATCTACAAAAATAAAGTTATCTGTCATGATAGTAGTACTTACCTCCAGGGGAAGAAGCGATGCCAAACCTTTTATTGTATCCTCTAAAAGGGCACCTGTACCCATCCATTTGCATATGACACCTATTTCTACATAAACATGCTGATTTTGCACAATGTATTTTTCATCCAATGTTATCCTAAGATGATTAGGACCATGATTACCATATTTTGAAAGTGTTGAATGGCTATGGTTAGCTGCATGCCTATGTGGTGGGGTGTAAATGCTATCATTACACTTATCATGAGACGGATTACCCTCATTAGAGGATTTAACCATATTATATGACTTCCTATTCATAGAACCCATATTTTCCTTCCTTTGATGAGGAGGGCTGTAAGCATTTGGGGATCTATGAATGAAAGCTAGATCTTTAATATCCTTAGAAGTTCTATGTGCCATGCCTAGAGTTTTGGACAGGGGGAGGGGGGAATTTCTCATATCGGGTTGTGCAGGTTCACCTTCCAGATGTGATTTCCCCCAGGAAGCTACTCCCCCTCCCAAAACCCTACTACTCTGATGATTTACTAAGTGCGAAAGTTTGTTAATAGGGTTAATATCCCTGCTTAGTATTTTAAAAGAATTTTTAAGAACAATATTACTACAATTGTGATTTATAGGAGAAGATTTTACCATTTTCCTGCCTTTGACCATGTGCCATTCCTCTTTTCTTGATCTGCCACCACCGAAAGATGCCTTAGTCTCTGTCAATCCTCCTCCCCTCGCAGCAGATAGAGGTTCATAGGGGCATTTGGCCGGAGATGTCCTGGATGACAGAGCCTTTACGGTCCCGAGGTGATCATACTGCTTACTTTCTGATAGCCATGGATAGGGTTTGTACAAACTGTGAGTGGTAAGGTTCTGAGAAGGTGCCACTCCATCTTTCCCCACTTTGGAGTTAGCTTGAAGTGAGACCCGCTCAATAGAATTTTCCCTTACCATCTTTGAATTATTTTTCTTCAAATTCGCATACTTGGTTTTAGCAAAAAAATTCATTTGTGCGTCCAGTGATTTGACAAAGAAAACCTTTAGCTCCATAATCTTGTTTTGGAACCAATAGCCATTGGAAGTATGATTTTCAGAACTGGGTTCCAAAACCCTAGTTTTAATTGCTAAACACTTATAAGATTTCTTAGCGATATGCTCTTTGTAACCATTGTTCGGGGGATTAACTGAATTAACATGTGAAGCAATGATCTTGCCCTTAGATTGCTCATTTTGTTGAGCATCCTGCAAAATTTTTGCCTTCTGCTTCGCAATGAACTCATTGAGGTGATCGTAATTGGGATGGAGATGACAGACATCCCTGAGTTTGCAGTCTGTATGTTTGTGCCCATATTGCCAACAATTTAAACAATAACTGGTGAATTCCTTTTTTGGGCTAGAATATCTGGTATCCGAATATTGAGGAGGCTTGGAGGACAATTTTGCCGAGGCAGAATCCAAATTTTTGGCTTTCGCTAGGTCATGATGAATAAGTCCTAGCTTGACCTGATGATTTTGCAAAGTTATTTTCCTTTGAAGTCTAATTTTTTGCATTTTCGCAAGCAGTCCACAATTTGGGCACATAACATTTAAATCTAATATAATATATTTTCAAATGCCCAAGTAGACGTGCCCTTGGCTGAGGCCTCAGGTGTAATTGACTCTAATCTTTACAAAAGGGTATTTTTTTATTTTAAAAAAAATATCATTAAAAAGTTAAGGATTTATTGAAACACCACTTTTCTGAAATAATTTTATTTTTATGGTAGTTGGACCCAAAGTGGTATAAAACATGCATTTAATATATATTTCCAATTGGAAAAGTTAAAGAACTTATCTAACTTAGCTACAGTGAATCTAGCTAGACCATATGTTTGACCAAAATTAATTTTTATTAAGAACTACTAAAATTCAGCTGTGCTAATAAGTTAGCCTAAAAGGTGACACCTGATTATGCTTTTAACTTCACATAACAACCATAAAGAATCTACGCTTTCACATCACAAGAAAATTACACTACAACAAACTTAGAATCACAAATCCTCCATTATCACAAAATAGCATGCTCTCTGTTGGCTCTTTTCCTTGTAGGACCAAGCTTGAATCAAATAGTTGGGCTTAGACTCACAGGTTAGGCACTCAAGCTTGACAAGGAAAACACACCAATTGATGAGGATAAAGGGAAATCCTCCTTCTTCTTTGAGCTCCACATTCACTCAGGTGGGTATTGCCTTGTCTGCACATTCAAGACACCTCATGACACAACCGAAGGCTTGCAGATAGATTACTATGGAATGGTTCTCAAACTCCTAGGTATCTTGTACCTCAGTGAAGCCAATATCTCATGCAACAACCCTATTTGCATGGAGTGAGTATGAAAACCAGAAACCTATCCTAACAACAATAAAGGGAAAGGGTGGGATAGAAATGAAATGATTTTAAGTGGAGTTTTGAAGGGACCCCTGAGATACCCTAAGTCTCTGATAGACTAGTGCCTTGTCCAATGGGCCACAGAGTCAAATACCCTACTGCAAGAGATAGATATGAAACAAGAAAGCAATAGATTCAATGTGTTGATTCCTGACATCAATCACACACCATGACCAAGCCTCAACTTAACACCCACCTGTGCATTCAAGCATGCTATTATCCATTTAAAGGATTTTAACCCTCCCCTTAGAAGAGACCTATAAATAGATAATATATTGACCAGCATCCACTGGAAGACAAGCATGACCTATCTTTGATATCTCAGCTCATACATGCATAAACACCAACTCTAAACCAGTTATCCCTGCGAAGACAACTCCACTTGCAAACACATAGGCAATACAAGCAGACAAATCAAACACCCTGGATGTATGATTAATGATTCAAAATTTAAATGGAGATAGCTTGGTGACAGTAAGAACAAATTGAGTCCTCATACATAAGACAAATCTGTTACAACATGCACTATATTCTCTGAATCAATGAAAAATAGAACACCCTATATGCAGAGAGGAGGAGAAATCTGCAGAAATAGAACCCTTCATGGAACTGACAAAATTCAGAACCCTTTCTAAGTCAAAAACTTGACTACTTATACCCCTAGCTGCCTTGGAATTCTCAGAGAGAATGCAACAAGATTGGGACAGCTAGGGTTAGGGTTTCAACTGCCCAACCAACCAAAATTACATCAAAATTTAATGCAGGGGCAGGAAACCAAGCAATCTCAAGGAAACAGATCAAAGAAGATCTCCAATTATGATAACCTCAGAACAGTGCATAGAAGATCATAGATCTACCAAGAGAGCAAAACAATCACCTTAAAATCATGCCTCGAGCCAACAAAATTGTCCTCCTCCACACAACACAAATCCCTACAACCACTCATGGCACCCTGGACCACACTGGAATGACAGAGAAATTCAAATTCACCAACTATGGCCCTCTTTGTCATCAATTTTAGTCCTTATAGTCGCAGGAAATGTCTCTGAGGTTTGAATTCAAACTCCAACGGCTACCCCTTGGCGCTAGCAGCAAATCAATGGCCATGATTCGATCAGAGATCAATGATTAAGTCCCGGTCATTAGATCTCTTCATCTTCCCAGGCTTCAGATCCTCTAACTCATCAAGCACCACGAGTTAACCCTCAGCGAACTGGCGACAAGGTGAAAACCTAGTCGCGGGAGGAAAACCTTAACCACAGTTAAACTCCATGAACACACGACCGCATGTGTTAAAATCACCCACAAAGGTCATCTAGCGAACTGGTGACTAAAGGCTTTCATGAGTTCACAGAAAGAATAGCGCTGCCGCCAAATCATCCCGCGAACCCCCGACAAGAAGCAAACCTTGTCGTGCTGCTAAAATTTTTTCCACTCCCCCATTAACTCTGTAATCGTGACACAGGATGCCACCTATCACAACACCACAGACCCGGGCCCGCCAAATGCCACATGTCACATCTCCATTCGCTGCAACCACCGAGTCACTTGCCACAGGACCCACGCAGACAAGTGGCAGGCGGTCGCATGATCGCATGTCAGAAAAGTTTGACATGCGGCCATGCAACGACCAACCAGGAGGAGCCACCTGTCACGCCCACACAGAAAAATCCAACAGCCATCGCAAAAGTGCAAAGGCTAAACATCTTGCATCTTTTTCACGCGAACATACGACAACTGTCGATCCTCCTTGAACTTTAACCGTGCTGAAGCATGAAGAACAAAGACTGCCACATGACTGCCAAGCATTTAGTGACTACGTGACAAACCGCTCGCGTGATCGTTGGATGTTAACTGCTAACTACTAGAGGAGATGAGATTGCATGACAAAATAGTCGCCAGGTCGTGAGATGCCAACCGCTAGACTGCCAGAATCAGGAGACCAAAGATAACCGCCAGTCACCATGTCGCCAAATGAAAACAAACCGCCAGGTAGCCGAACAAATGCAAAGAGATGGGACCACACGGACAGGTGGCAGGCAGTCACATGATCGCATGTCAGAAAAGTCTGACATGCGGCCATGTGACAACCAATCAGGGAGAGCCTTGAAGGCCCGGGCTCACCTGTCATCGCACTTGCGCACTTAGAGAAAACACCAACAAATAAGAGACTGCGAGGTTGAAAACACACAGGGTTTTCAACACAGTGGAAGACTAAAAACACACAGAGTTTTTGACATGTCAATAGATAAGCACACAAAGCAGGAAGCATAGGGTCGAAAATAATGTAGGTCGAAAACACACAGACCGAAAACATCATGAACTTTTCAAAAATACTGTGGGTTTTTGACACTATGACAAATTTTGAAAATATTTCCAACAGGCCGTGAAATTGAACCTCTTTCAGGATTTTGCAACTTAGCATGTGAAACTTGGACCAGAGAAAGGTGACAACATGAAGAACATAGGGCAGGAGGCAAAAACAAAGCTTGCAGAGGAAATAGGCCATTTTCATAAGATTTTGCTATGACAGAAAATCAACCTAACAGTGGCTCTGGTTGGGGACGATGGGTAACTTGTGCCCATGCGAGAATTCAGGATTTCTGGGAGAGCAGACCACCCACAGGACAAAAATAGGGAATCGGAAAGCACACAATAGGAAGGGGAAATAATATATACAGAGTGTACAATTTTTTACAAAAACCTGCAGCAACAAACAGGAGTTAGTTCTTGCCTCTGTCAAAAACTTGATTTTCATTCCTTCCTTCATGTTGCACACCAGATATTCTGTTTTCATATGTCTCCATAGGCCTGTCAACATGTTCAACCAGCATATCAGGAAGAACAAAGTAGCTTTCCTCACAGTGCATATAAATTTTTTTGGCATTCTCTCCATCTTGCTCACTATGAAAGTATGATTCAGCATGCCAACGGTCAGCACCTGTATACTGAAATTGATCTTCACCTACTGACACATGCATGCTATCAACTAGAAACACAAAAGCCTCATACTCTGCCTGCAGAAAGGCCTCATCTAGATCTTGTCTTTGCATTGCCACAGGTGTAATCGGCTGGACCTCAAAAAAATAGTCAAATTGATACCCACAAATGGATAATGAACACCTTGAATCAACTAGATCTAAAACCTCCACATGCTCCACAAACAAAGGATTGACAACTCCATGCAATACACCTTGTTGAACATCATGACAAAAAAGGGGCTGAAAGTCAAACTCTTCATTATATAAAGGATTGGAAAACACCTTAAAATCAACACCCATCTCGACCTCATGGAGACTCACAGCACATGAAGAAAAATTAGAACCATATGAAGACCTACAGTCATCATCATGAATTATTTTTTCTTTATTTTCATACCCTGAGGATGAATCATCCTCAGCATCCTCACTATCCAAAGAATATTCACTTCCATCATCACTTTCCTCTTCCCATGTTGCATCTGACTCATAAGAAGACACCACACCCTCACTGTCTTCATCACTCTCAACATCAGCACTTAAGGACATGAACCTAAGTGCATCCTCAAGCTCAAGGCTGCCATCACTAAGTATCCAATCCCTGACATATATTTAATGCTCTTCCCACAAAGCATCTGACCAACTATTGACTCAGGAAAATAGAGCTCCAAGAATAAACTAATGAACTCAGATTCAGGAAACTCAACATCCTCAGGAAGCTCATCATACACCTCATAAAATCTATCATAGAATAGAGATATGGATAGATCCTTTCTGTATCCTACCTTCAGCCTTACCAATTTCATATAATCTCTAAGGATGCCCTGTTCTAATAATGCAATTTCATCATTCATCCTATCTATTACAACTAATGCAATACTTCCATAAAATTCTGCCAAACTGTAGCTGAGAACTTGAAGTATGCTAACCTCTAATCACACCTTACTCCTTTATTTGTGCTTGACCACTTAATAAGGAATATTTAAAACTTTGAAAAATACCTAGGAAAATCTTGCAGCAGAAGACCTTGCTTGTTGATTGGAAGGCAAGGTAGATCTAGAGCTCACCATGAAACTCCATCAGATAACTTTGTCATGTAGATTCGCCACCTCCTTGAGAGGAAAATGTATTCTTTTTTTTCTGCTCCCAACCAACACAAAACTACACCAGGTAACATGCACTACTTATCAAGAAACACACTGATCAAACAAAGAACTCAGAGTCACCACTCAGCATGCAGTGAGAAGATGTAGTCAATGCCCTTTGTTTATCTGACTCTGTTCTAGACTCTCCCTAGTAGAGTCACCATCTTGTTGGTGACTCGGATGGGCCAAACTAATTTGGTCAAAAGATTTTGAATACTTCAATATGACTGCAACCAGAGCTCCTTAACAGGTTTTCTTTATGTTCTTCCCCAGCAGAGTCACCATTTTGTTGGCAATTTTCCTTGTAGGACCAAGCTTGAATCAAATAGTTGGGCTTAGACTCACAGGGTAGGCACTCAAGCTTGATAAGAAAAACACACCAATTGATAAGGATAAAGGGAAATCCTCCTTCTTCTTTGAGCTCCACATTCACTCAGGTGGGTATTGCCTTGTCTGCACATTCAAGACACCTCATGACACAACCGAAGGCCTGCAGACAGATTACTGTGGAATGGTTCTCAAACTCCTAGGTATCTTGTACCTCAGTGAAGCCAATATCTCATGCAACAACCCTATTTGCATGGAGTGAGTATGAAAACCAGAAACCTATCCTAACAACAATAAAGGAAAGGGTGGGACAGAAATGAAATGATTTTAAGTGGAGTTTTGAAGGGATCCCTAAGATACCCTAAGTCTCTGATATACGAGTGCCTTGTCCAATGGGCCACAGAGTCAAATACCCTACTACAAGAGACAGCGATGAAACAAGAAAGCAATAGATTCAATGTGTTGATGCCTGACATCAATCACACACCATGACCAAACCTCAACTTAACAACCACCTGTGCATTCAAGCATGCTATTATCCATTTAAAGGATTTTAACCCTCCCCTTAGAAGAGACCTATAAATAGATAATACATTGATGAGCATCCACTGGAAGACAAGCATGACCTATCTTTGATATCTCAGCTCATACATGCATAAACAGCAACTCTGAACCAGTTATCCCTGCGAAGACAACTCCACTTGCAAACACATAGGCAATACAAGTAGACAAATCAAACACCTTTGATGTATGATTAATGATTCAAAATTTAAATGGAGATAGCTTGGTGACAGTAAGAACAAATTGACTCCTCATACATAAGACAAATCTATTACAACATGCACTATAGTCTCTGAATCAATGGAAAAGAGAACACCCTATATGCAAAGAGGAGGAGAAATCTGCAGAAATAGAACCCTTCATGGAACTGACAAAATTCAGAACCCTTTCTAAGTCAAAAACTTGACTACTTATACCCCTAGCTACCTTGGAATTCTCAAAGAGAATGCAACAAGCTTGGGACAGCTAGGGTTAGGGTTTCAACTGCCCAACCAACCAAAATTACATCAGAATTTAATGCAGGGGTAGGAAACCAAGCAATCTCAAGGAAATAGATCAAAGAAGATCTCCAATTATGATAATCTCAGAACAGCGCATATAAGATCACAGATCTACCAAGAGAGCAAAACAATCACCCTAAAATCACGCCTCGAGCCAACAAAACTATCCTCCTCCACACGGCACAAATTCTTGCAACCACTCATGGCACCCTGGACCACATTGGAATGGCAGAGAAATTCAAATTCACCAACTTTGGCCCTCTTTGTCATCAATTTTAGTCCTTATAGTCGTAGGAAACATCTCTGAGGTTTGAATTCAAACTCCAACGGCTACCCCTTGGCACTAGCAGCAAATCGGCGGCCATGATTCGATTGGAGATCGATAATTAAGTCCCGACCGTTAGATCTCTTCATCTTCCCGGTCTTCAGATCCTCTAACTCATCAAGCACCATAGGTTAACCCTTAGCGAACTGGCGACAAGGTGAAAACCTAGTCACGGGATGAAAACCTTAACCGCAGTTAAACTCCGCGAACACACGACCGCACGTGTTAAAATCACCCACAAAGGTCATCTGGCGAACTGGCGACTAAAGGCTTTTGCCAGTTCACGGAAAGAATAGCACTTCCGCCAAATCATCCCGTGAACTCGTGACAAGAAGCAAACCTTGTCGGGCCGCTAAACTTTTTTCCACTCCGCCATTAACTCTGCAATCGCGACACAAGATGCCACCTGTCACAACACCACAGACCCGGGCCCGCCAAACACCACATGTCACATCTCCATTCACTGAAACTACCGAGTCACTTGGCACAGGACCCACGCGGACAAGTGGCAGGTGGTCGCATGATCACATGTCAGAAAAGTGTGACATGCGGCCATGTGTCGGCCAACCAAGAGGAGCCACCTGTCACGCCCACATAGAAAAATCCAATGGCCGTCGCAAAAGTGCAAAGGCTAAACATCTTGCATCTTTTCCATGCGAACATACGACAACCGCCAATCCTCCCCGAACTTTAATCGTGCTGAAGCATGAAGAACAAAGACCACCACATGACTGCCAGGCATTTAGCGACTACGCGACAAACTGCCCGTGTGATCGCTGGATGTTAACTACTAACCGCTAGAGGAGATGAGATTGCACGACAACACAGTCGCAAGGTCATGAGATGCCAGCCGCTAGACCGCCAGAATTGAGAGACCAAAGATAACTGTCAGTCACCAAGTCACCGAATGAAAACAAACCGCTAGGCAGCCGAACAAATGCAAAGAGATGGGACCACACAGACAGGTGGCAGGTGGTCGCATGATCGCATGTCAGAAAAGTCTGACATGTGGCCATGCGACAGCCAATCAGGGAGAGCCTTGAAGGCCCGAGCCCACCTGTCATCACACTTGCGCACTTAGAGAAAACACCAGCAAACAAGAGACTTCGAGGTCGAAAACACACAGGATTTTCGACACAGCGGAAGACCAAAAACACGTAGAGTTTTCAAGATGTCAACAAATAAGTGCACAAAATAGGAAGTACAAGGTCAAAAACAACGTAGGTCAAAAACACATAGACCGAAAACATCATGAACTTTTTGAAAACACTGTGGGTTTTCGACACTGTGGCAAATTTTGAAAATATTTCCAGCAGGCCGTGAAATTGAACCTCTTTCAGGATTTTGCAATTTAGCACGTGAGACCTGGACCAGAGCAAGGTGACAACATGAAGAACACAGGGCAGGAGGCAAAAACAAAGCTTGCAGAGGAAATAGGCCATTTTCATAAGATTTTGCTATGACAGAAAATCGGCCTAACACTCTCAACACATACACTACAAGAGAAATAATAACTGAACTTTGCATACAAGGAAATAACATACAAGAGAGCTCATCCTCTCAACATGAAAAATAAAACAAAAAAAGTGAAGAATGCCACCAACCTTGATCCAAGCTAATGGAAGAAAGTTGATGAAGAACTTTTCCACTTTCCAATCTCCTATCCAAATTAGCAAATCTCTAAATCTAGAGAGTGGGTGTCAAACTCTTCCAAAAGAAGAGTCCTCTCTAAAAAGGCCTCCACACACTGTCTTAGGGATAGGATCTCTCTCTCATTGGATGACCTTCCCAAGCTTCTTACAAGGTTTCCAAATAAAGATTCCTAAAAAGGTTGTCCAAAAAGTGGACTAAAGACTTGTATCATTATTTGCTGAAACTCTATCCAAGACCTTGCTTCAAAAGTTGATTTTCGTCCATTTTGAAAATCTAACTTTTGGAGGGGTCTTTTGGTCAACATGGGGTTTTCCTATAGTTAAAAATGCCCCTTACCCATAGGTATATCAAGTGGGCTTAATAAAAATGGTCCTAACACTTCCCTAGACACTTTTTAAGCCCCCCAAAAACTCATGTGAAGCTCAAATTCAAAATTCAAAGATATGGCAACACCTCAAACTCCCTAACCAAGTGATTTTCATGGGGATCCTAAAGGATACCTTCCTAGGTAGGTGTTCAACCAATCCCCAAGTGGACATGTCATGGCCACATGTACACACATGTGTCAAGTGACACAAACAAAAAAAGACACATCACAAGCCAAGTGGCATAGCCACTTGGGCATTCTAAAATAAATAACATACACAATTAACAAATAAATCAATACATTCATGCATCATACTTTTACAAATTAAATACATTACAATGAGGTTTTTGGCTTCTCACTAGAAGCAACCTCGGCTCAAACGGATTTTCACATTAGTCTCTGTGATGATTCCCCAAATTTACCATGGCCTATTTCCTTGCACACTCAAGTCCAATATTAGTAGTCCAAGGAAATAAAATATGTAAATTCATAACATTAATAATCAAATAATTCTCAAGCAATCAATCATAATTAAATCAAAGTTTCACATGACATAATCATTCATTTTTAAGTAACATAAATCTCGTCATGAATATATATAATTCATCTCTAAATTAAACTTGAAACATAATCATTGCATACATATATAATTTAATTGCAATTAAACTTCATCATCTTAATCATTCATATAATAGAATTAAAACATACATGTAAGTTCCAAACTGACATCTCAGTAATCATCATACAATCATAATATAATGTGCATCAACTACTAAAGTGATAAAAACATAACATAAAGTACTAGTAAAAGCCATAGAGCATCAAAATATAATCATCAAATGCAAAACTGAATGGCTATGATAGGCTCGGGGTGAGGCCTCATAATACTTGTCTCCTTCATATAGTGCTTCCAATATTTGCCAAATATGGTGTGCTGAATCCAAGTCTTTAACTTCAGTAAATTCTCCTTCAGAGAGTGTGTTGATGAATGCTTTCCTTACAACCATGCTATATGAGAATACCTACTTTTCATCATTAGTAGCTGATGAAAAATCATTCTCAGTCTTTATAGCTACCTTATTCTTTTTAACCAACCAGTAGTTGATACCCAAACATAGAAAATGAATTTGCATCTTGTTCTTCCAACTGTAAAAGTTTTCAAGATCAAACTTCAAACTGTCCTTCATATAGAATGCCATCTCCAAGATCACCTCAAGCTGTTAAGCTTTCTCTCTAAGGACCAATAGCTCTGATACCAATTGTTAGGAATAACAGTCCTCAATACAACTGAGAGGGGGGGTGAATCAGTTGTATGATAGATTATTAAACTTTAAACTTTGAATAGAAGCAATATCAAATCCAATGAACACAATGAATGCCAACATAATAACACAATATTTTGGTATAAGGGAAACCCTGTTAAAGGTAAAAAACCTAGTGAGAAGCAGCACCCATAAATGATGTACTGAGAGTATAGTATCCTTGTTAGAAGATCTAGCACTGTTAGGAGCTTATTGAAATATTATTGTACACAGTCCTTGTTAGAGGACATACCCTATTAGGAGTCAAGAAAGAAGGGTGGGCTCACTACCCAAAAAGAGGTTAAATCCACCTTTAGAACTCACTATTGGCAACACAAGTGTTTATGAAAAAATACACAACCTTTTGAACTATTTGACAACAACTATCTTTGCTTGATTAGTTCCAATGAAGTTCACCAGTAATCCTCTGCTCTACATCCAACAGACACAAACTCACAGCTTTCACAATCTCCTTTACATCACATACATCTCATCCTTATCTTTTCCAAAGAAAAGATCTTGCATATATACCCTATTACATTTTACATGATCAAGTCGATCGATTAGGCTTTCCTAATTACATAAATAATTATATAAATCCTTGCTAAGATGCACATGGTATCTAAAATAAGTATACACTGATTACATTACAATAATTAAGGACCAACATCCTTAATTCACATTCGCCAAACAAAATGCACACTACATCATTGAAGTCAACTCCCAAATAAGTCTTCTCCAGATCACACACCATAGTTGACGACATCCAACATTCTGTACCTTGCGCTAACCATCGAACATTATTCAGTACCTTGTCTTTCATATCTTAAGCTCGCATACATCAAATCCATGCCTTCTGTAAGATATACCAAAAATATAGAGACTCACTCTGTCAACTTCCACTATCACATTCCAGTAACTAGTCTTCACCAAAACATTTGTAACTCATCCAATGTGCAACATTACATGATGCGATCTTGGATATAGGATCACAACATCTTCCTGTACTCTCATCTATCTTTGTACATTCTAAAAAATTTGTACAGTGTCCGTACATTGTCATAGCCAGCCTGTTCTCTTTCACAGAACATATGTTGACATCAGTGACAAAACACTAATGACAACAAGAGCAGCTCTAACATTACTCAATGTAGTGATTAAACATATTAAATGTATCAATCACCCCCAATGCATTAGCAATATCCAACATGAACTTCGTATGAAAACTTTAACAAAATTCCTTACATACACAACATTTATGATTGCGTATTAGTCTATTACTTATTGACCTAATAAATTAAGCTTGGACGCTTGATACTAAAATACGAATGAGCAACACTTGAGTTTAAAATCTCAAGCATAGAAAAGAATTTTATACACCTTTGTGTTTTGTACTAGTTGATAGACGTCCCTTTATTAAGAGCATATTTCATTCATTTGTTGAATGTTCCTTCCTTCACTAATCTTTTATCAAGAACATATTTCATTCATTTGTTGAATGTTCCTTCCTCCACTACTCTTATTTCAAATGGTCCAATGGATTTACTTATTATCTAACATTGTTTGTAACAATTATTCAAGGATTCTTCTATACTTCAGCAACAATCTTCAAGTATAAATGTATGATGTCCAACCATTATCTTTGAGTTAAATCTAAGCTCCCAAAATAAAACATAGTGACCTGGTGTTGTAGAGATGTTACCATGGAATGTATAATCAATGAAATTAATACTAATGAGCTCCAAATCATGTAAACAATTGTCTACCCCACTTTGGATATTTCCTTCATTAGTTTGATCAAAATCAATTGACAATAGAACACTCTTGCTTACAAATTTGAATTGAAGAGTTTTATTACGAAACCCCCTTACCAATAATATCGCTCATTCTATAAGAATAAAATCCTACACATTAAAAGTATTATAAAAATTATAAACTTTAATATTTTTTTCCTAAAATAAATGTAATAAGAAAGATAAAAAAATTATTAAAGAATAAATATAAAACTTAAAAAAACTAAATATAAAATTATTTTCATAGAAATTTTGTATAGATTTACAAGTTTTAAATTCATTGACAGGAAGAACAGAAAGGACAAAAGAAGTATCTCCATCGGCAATACGTTGAATGTGAGGTTTCACTACGTGATAATGGGCAAAGCCTTCTTAAAACCCTCTCTATCAATTCTTCCATTAAGGCCGAAACTCTTCAAGTATTCTGAGTTTACATTGGTGGTGAGAATAGCAGAGAGAACTTCCCTATGCACTTCCTTTGCAATGTTAGTCACATTCTCAATAAATTCGAAGACCTGAAAAAAATTGCGCGAGACACCTCCCAATTAGAAGCAGATGAGGCCATGAAAAATCTTATCTATTTCTGCTTGTATTTCCTTGTTAGTTCTATTTGTTGTTATATTTTTTTTTGGGACTTTTTTGGTTAATAATGGGTTCCTGATGTTTAGCTGATGCCAACCTTTATAATAAAATCTGTTTCATCTTTAATTTTTTTTTTAAAAAGAAATAATTAGATCAGACAATAAAAAAGAATGATAGACTTTACTGACTGACCCAGGCCAGAATAACTTGTTTCGCGCACGCTTGCTGATTGAAAAAATAAGAGTAATAATTGATAATAATAATTGATAATATTTTAATTTGATCTTGTCAATTGTGAGTGAGGTTTTTCTTTTTCTTTTTTAGCTTAAATGTCTTTATGATTATTCTAATATGATAGTAAAAGTGGGGCATCTTCTATTTTCATTATATGTGTGTCTATATATATGATTATGTTTAAATTATTATATAAGAATTATTTTTCCACACTTAGTTTATTATATTTATGCCTTTTTTTACTATTTTACTATGCATAAACTAGCATGTTCTCATATTCAATTTTAAATGTTTTCTCTTTCTTATTAATTTAAAAATTTCATATGTAAAACACACAAAATCAAAAGGACATATTATTATCTAAGTTTGTCATGGTTCAAAAGTTGGTTGTAGTTATTAGTACTTGTTGGTAGGCTAAATACTATTGTATCAATTTTTAAGTTTTTAATCTTAACTAATGATTTAAATGAACTCTTCTACACCAATGAAAATAAATTATATTTTATATTTCATTATAATTTTTTTCATTTGTAAAATATTATCATGATGAATTCCCTGCTCACCACGCTACATCATGACAAACCCCTGTCTACTTTAGTGAAACTTGAGGCATTGTGAAATCAACAGATCTGAGGAAAATATCATCATTTTGTACAGATTTCAGTTTAAATAACTAGGTTATGCGTTGAAGCTGAGATTTACCAGCAACAGCCAATGACTCAGGCAAATGACTCACTTTCAGTTGAGTAAGGAATTGATGATGGGGCACCACGTCATGAACTCACTTGGCCTCCATGACTCACAACCCACAGGTGTATTCTTTTCCCCGATTCCAAATCTTGTCTTTTCCTCCACTCACAGATAATCAAGATTGGTTCCAGATAAAAAAAATAATTTAAAAAAATTCCCTCTTCACCTATGTGGAAGATTGTCTTCGTTATTCTTTAAAAAAACTAAAAGAATCTTTTTAAAGTTTTTTCCAATTTAAAAAAACATAAAAAAAACAAGTATCACGTAGTGGCCAAGTACTTGTCTTAATAATAATAATAATAATAAAATTCTTCCAAATTGTATTATGACTATTTCATACAAATATAATTAGATTGATTAACAAGCTCTTACCCACTACTTTCTTTAATGTGATGCTCCCCGATCCTGTGCAATTTTTTTAATTTTTTTAGGCCTGCAGACAACACAAACAACTATAACCACTCAGTTCTACTATTATACACATTGGGGTTGCTACGGAATAATCCCAAATCCTTGATGGTTGTTGCCCCTAGAATGTACTGATGATAGAAAGCAGCTGCAAAAGCTCCATGGAAGGGACCAACCTAGAAAATCTATTGCATACAAAGTAATAGATTTTCTTTTGAATTTTCTCCATTAAAATATTTTATAAATAATCCATTGAGATATTAATTCCAGTTTAGAAGGATGAATTAATAAGCAAATAAAAGAATTTGAAAAAAAAAGCCAGTTACAGATTAACCCAATTATATTTTGTAGCTATATAAATAATCATTATCATTTAAAATTAAAAAACTGATATAATTTTTAATTTATTTTAATAATAGTATAGCCACTCAAATTTTATCGTATAATAAATGGCAGATTGCGAGCCCTTAAAAGGATGAAACTGCTGAAACTGCCATAGAATCCTCCAAAACCACACAAAATCCATTAACCACCAGCCGAAGGAAGCTCACAATGAATATACATTGTCAGGAAGACAGGTGGGGTTGAGAAATGAGCTCATAACAGATACAAAATTGGACAAAGAAACATAGTTAAAGTTAATTAATGCTAATTCCAAATTCCATGTTCCCACCCCCATTCCATGCCATATAACACTGTAATATTATTGCACCGTTTTTCAGGCCTTGGCATACCCTTTTATGTTTTACAGTATATCCATCTATTTAGTCATATGGCATTATGAAAATTTCGTTGCTAAATAACCTAACGATGAACCCAAGTATCTTACTGTGATAAAAATATTAATTTTCA
Source organism: Chamaecyparis obtusa (assembly GCA_027943335.1). Classification (NCBI taxonomy): domain Eukaryota; kingdom Viridiplantae; phylum Streptophyta; class Pinopsida; order Cupressales; family Cupressaceae; genus Chamaecyparis; species Chamaecyparis obtusa. The sequence goes on from BSBK01010090.1 coordinate 266,568, forward strand.
TGGATGCTTGTTGTACATTGCTGTAGGAGATACCAAAATGTTTATCAAGACGTTATCGAAGCAAAGCGTTACCTTTTTTAAAGCAATGATTTGAGTGCCAGAACCTAAATTTGAATGTCATGTTGTGTATGCAATTGTTTTTGGTTTTGAGGATGAGTAAAATTTTTCAAAATGTTTATGTTTAGAAATTTTTTGAAAGGTTTAAATTATTAAGTTTGACTGTGTATTATTTTCAATCAATATTTTGAGATTTCATTAATTCTGATATTGAATAATGTTTAATTTTTTATGGTGTTGTTCTTTTCATCATGATACAGTTCTATATTTTTCCTTTAAGTTGAGACCAATTTTAGCAATTTGTCAAACGCATTACTATAAACATGTTGAAGCAATAATAAACCATATCTGACTTATATAATACCTTAGTAGAGAAAATACAACTTGAATGTTCAAAACCCTAAGAAAACAAGTTCAATGCCCTGGTGACCGGGTGTTGCGAGGTGGGTTCTTCATTCAGATCAATCATCTCCGAACCCGCATATTTCCCACTTTCTAAATCTCCTCCTCTGGAAACTTTACAGGTAATTGCCTTCTTCTTTGTAAAACAAGTCATATCCACCTGGGCACAAGGCCTGCACTTGGGTGGTGGATTAGAAAAATCTTCCCACTGTAATACCGGCTTCCAGGGTGATTTACCATTAGAAAGATTGGCATACTTACTTCCTTCAGGAATAGGACTCATTAGCTTCTTCAATGCCTGGATATTTTCCACCAAAGCGAAAAATTGTAGGGCTTCTCTTTCATTGTCATCTGTCCATGGAGCATCACATTAAAGAGAGTGGTGGGTAAGAGCTTGTTAATTCCAGCTTGAAAATAATTTATAAAAGTGAAAAAGGATTTGCATCTAATAAGACAAATTTGATTAAGTAATCTACACAGAATATTTCAAGAAAGAAAAGTTATTGACCTCGAAAATCCACAACAACCAAATCGATACTTACGAAAAGCTTCAGAACTCAAACCTCTCTTTGGAAACCCAATTAAAAAGTCACCTGCAGATAATACATACAAACCTTACGAAATGATCAATTAGGAAAAAGAATCCTAAAAAGAAGAGCCGGATCAAATATTTTTAAATAAGAAAAACACAAAACCATCAAGAGGCTTTCAATTCAGTTCTCCGGGTAGCAACTTGAAAAACAAAAAGACCAGATGGCTGAATTTTATGTCCAATTACATTTTCATTTGTTGAACCAGTGTAAAGATCAAAAGTTCAAACCCCGTCAATGGCCAAAAGAAAAATTAAAAGGATGAGAAGGTATCAAAATCTAAAGAAACAGATTTCAAAATCAACAACAAAAATTCAAGACGGGCCAAAGAAACCATTTGGCGTACTTGATTAATCAAGATGTGATGAGGACCACAAGCCATCAAAAAGAAACATTGGATTAAATAAAGAAAATAAGGATAAAATGGCAGCAATAGTAGAACATGGGAAAAAGGTTGAACAAGTGTGCAACAGAGCAAGCAGCAGTTGCCGAAAAAAAATGATTTGGTTGCCGATAAAAATGAATTGGTTGCCGATAAAAATGAATTGGTTGTGTATAAGAGCTCAAATGCAATCACCCAATGAAATGCTAAATAAATAATTTACAGATAAAGCTAAAAATTTTGCATCTATATACGCATAAATATAAAATTCATAATGAAATGTAAAATAGAGTTTATTTTCATTGGTCTAGTAGAGTTCATTTAATCACTCGTTAACTTAAAAACTCAAAAAGTGATACAATAGTACTTAGCCTACCGGCAAGTACTAATAAAAGAGATTGCCTACGTTTTCTTATTTGGTCCTCTCTACAACGGTTCAATTAATAATTATTTAATAACACATCAAAGAAATATTTTTTAAAACTTGAAAATTATTCAATAAAAAATTTATTTAATAAATAATATTTTTTAAAATTGTAGGTAAAATGATTTGTGGATGAAAATTATTAAATTATGATATTATTCAATTATTTAATATTTATTTTAAAAAAAAAAAATCACTCACTTAATTTTTGAAACAATCATTATTGAAATTTTTTAAAAATAGTTTATATATATATATATATATATATATATATATATATATATATATATATATATATATATATATATATATATATATATAAGGTCAAGGCCAAGATATTTTATTCAGAAAATTTTAAAATTACATTGTTTCCATTGGATGTGAGCATTGGATGGAAAGAATGGAGAAGAAAACCACTGGTCTTGCCTAGGACCAAGGTCTAGATTTTATAACATTTTATGAGGGCTTCCCCTTATTTATAGAAACTAAGGAGGCATTCCTCCACTTACATCATTATAATTACATCATTATTAATAAGGGAATTCCCTTAATATCAATATTCTGATAGTTACTACTATGGATCATCAGCCCTTTGTAGTTGAATACTCTATCCCTAAAACCCAGTCCGAGGCCAACTTTCCTTGTATTTGATTGAACATTCTTGCAAACCAATCAACACTAGAAGCCATATCTAAAATACTTTGTATGGTTAGTCCATATTTGAACCAATCAAAAGAAGATTGAGTTGGAAATAACCTTAATTCGGCTAAGATACTAAAAGAGGAATAATGCCCACAATTTTTATGTAATTAAAACACAAAAAGATATTATAAAGTCATTATCTAATTACTACGATATGAAATATCATGACTAATGAGAGGAAAAATGGAAAAAATGCCTAGATTTTGGAAAAAACACACCCAAATAACCATATTGTTATCTATGAAAGCATAAGAAAGGAATTAATTTCTAAATGATGCTCTACAAAGAAAGATTAATAAGCACTAAAAAATTAGAGGGTTGAAGTTGAGTAATAAAAAAACCTTGAAGAGGATTTTGAAGATAAGTGGTAAACCATTAGCCCAAAGAGAGAGGACGAGAGAAGAAGGGTTAGAAAGCTACTAGGCTAAATGTAAGGAAGGCCTAGAGAAACATGTAATCACCAAAATATATAGGAGAATATAGCTGAAATAATTGAACCTAGAACAAAGCTACTATTTGGAAAAAGAGAACATGATAAGAAACTACCTGCATAGATTAGCGCTTCACTCAGATATGACTGATAAAAAAGAAAAGAGGCCGAGAAGAAAAGAGGCAAATGATAAAAGATCATCATGGTAATATCTTACCTGAAGTCAATACATATTTTTATGTATCGACTTCAAGATAAGAGATTACTAAGATAACTATATCAGAAGCAATTGAAGCTTCTACAGACTGATCCTATACCCAAGTAACAACTGATATATATGGTAATGGACTCACTCGTAGTTGTTAGAAACCAATATTCCTAATACATTAATTCCATTTGTCATAAAAGAGTCTATTTTTAGTTATACTTATGTTGGTATTGCTCTATGATTTCTAAACTTTTATACATGTACCATCCTAGAATAACTGTGCTTAACCATTTTTGACACTTAAAATCTGTCAATTCCTGTTCTAAAAAAAGCAATATATGAGAGGACTTGTCTCTTGAGTGTTCCAAGTGAATACTCAAGAGTGCATTAATTTAAGAAAGATGAAAGAAATAAAATAGAGTTAAAGCGAGAAAGAAGGGTCATCTATCATAACCTAGATATATTAATCACAAGGCAAAATGATTTAGTCTAAAATTATGCAATGATCTAAGATACGCATCAATATGAGATATTCCTTACTCATAGATTGGAATAAGTTTAGACAAATACTTAGCTTCATTACTACATGGAAATCTCATAGTTTCTACTCTCTAAAAATCCACAAATATATCAATGATAACATAAATTCTTACATACCAAAGACGGTTTATCCTTAGAGAACTAATACTATCTAAAAAGGGAAAGGTTGATGCATTGCCTCTATATATTCAACATCAGGTTAGAGTTAGATACATCAGGGGATATGACTTGCGATACTTTTCTACTACTCTTTCCAGGTTCTAAATTCTTAGATTATCCTCCTAAGTCTTCTACGTCCTCTGTTTCATTGAAACCATCTCTATCTATATTCCCAATATCGTCCTCATGCCAGTATAAGTAGAACCAGTCCTCTATTTCAGGAATCTGGACATGAAAAAAGAAGTAAAGGAATTCTAAATTCCTCCTTATAATGGACCCTCTAGAAATTAGGTTGGCTATATCCTTAAATTCTAAGATAGGAAGTGATGGGGCAGGTTTGCCTCCAATCATTGGAGAGTTGTAGAATCTTGGCTTAGTAATGGTCAAGTCTCCCTTAATGTTGTTAATGACAACATCCAGCCCACCAAGGTATTTATTTTTGAAGAGTCGGATGCATAATCTCCCAATATCTTATTTAACTGGGTCTACTTGGTAGGTCGATGCTATAAACATAGATAGAATGTCTATATTAACCCTATATCTGTCATCGTTAGTTAAAAATTCCATCCCTAATATCCTATAGATTGCCCTGATAATTAAAGCATGCAAACTTAACATCACTGATTTAAGTCTTTTGGAGTCAATACTACCTTCAAAGGTGATTTGTGGTTTTAGGCCTCTGAGTTTAATAGGGGTTGTCATCTTCACAACAATGAAGATTTGTTCTCAGAGATACTAAAAAGGACTGGAATTGGTTGTATTTATACACCCGATGGAACAACCTTTCATTTTCTGTCTATTACGATACCTTTATAGTTTGTCTTTACAGATTCTTGATTTTGATTCTGAATATTTAATGTTACTTTTTTGTCTATGAGAAAATTTAAATTTCCTTTAATATATTTAATGCCTTTTGTGATTCTTGGTATAGTGGAATACTTTAAGGTTTCTCCATGAATGAGGAACCCAGATGGCTGTGCCTCAAGAAATTAAAGTGAAAACTATCTCATATATAAGAAATTAAAATTAAATAAAGGAAACATCATTAAATTATAGCTTATCATAATAACCATAGTATATATTAGTTTCTACGTTGATAGTTTGGAAACAGTAAAACCTGTAAGTAGCATGACAAAATATTTTTTAATACAAAATACAGAGACAAGCTCTGTTAATAGCATACTAAAGGTCATTTTCTAAATAATCTACTAGGCTAATCCTTACTAATCTATATTGTCCTTGGTTCTTACTTCAGATACTTGAAAACTATTAATGCTTCTTCATCTTCATTGCATGCTTTTTAGCTGCGAGTATTACGATTCACAATAGGCGATATGATATCCACTTTATGAGCCTCATCTTCATGATAATTGATGGGGATGTTGTAGCCTTTTGATCTCTAGTAGTCCAACATCCAATCAGTAGGTGGTGGGTTCGCATGCATGGATTTCATCAGGAAATCCATGTTCCTCTTCATTTCGGGCCATAACGTCTCAAAGATTGCTCCCTCTCTGTGGATTAGAATTGGGCATTTTTGAGAGGCTGAAATATTGGGGACTGGGTCACCATTAGCTCTCATGTAGATTTTGGGAAAAGGAATATGTTTCTTGAATCAATGCTGTGAATGGCATTCTCTAGCCCTACAAGGATGTATTTAATAAAGATTTTCTTAGTTTTTTCCATTATCTCCTCTTTTGAATATATGGCTTCTACTGCTAGTGAAATGAATAGGCCCAAAATGTAAAATTAATAGGCATAGATATCATGACTTCCAGATATCTGATAAAGAAGACTACTAAAAGGATTCCTCTATTGTCTGAGAAAAAATAAATAATGCATAATTAAAGTTTTAATGAACCTATCTTTGTTTAGTTTAGACCTATCTGATTTGTAGATATGTACCTTCTACTAATAACTACTTTTGGGATTTTCTTTGTTAATTACTATAGCTGACTTCTTTGTTAATTCCTTCTACACCTCTATTAGCTAAGGAATCAGCTATTTGATTGTCTTCCCTATATTTATGATTAATAGTAAAATGGTTAAAAGAGGATAAAAAATTCACCCCTCTTTTGACTAATTTTTTTATTCTCCAATTTGGAGTTTTGCCAGTTCTAAATGTATTAATGATTAAAGTTGAGTCCCCTTCAATATCAATAAAGTCTAGTTTTAGTTTTTTACACATTAATAATCCTTCTATCAGCGCATAACCTTCTACTATTTTGTTTGAAGCAATCCCTAAATCACCACATTTATGAGCTATCATCTTACCTGCCTCATCATGAGTACATCATCAAAACCTAGCTTTACCTAGATTGCCTTTTGAGGCACCATCGAAATTAAGTTTAAACCAACTGGCAGGAGGTGGTTTCCAAATACAATTATCTCTAAGGTTTTTTTTGTCTATACCTTGCTAACCGATGAAGGGAGGAATTTTAAACCCAAACCAAAGTTTTCTTAAACTATCATCTTCTAGGGTGAATTATATATCTCTTCAACCATTAAGGTTATGATTGTTAACCACTTCAACTATACATGCTTCTACTTTGTTAAGAAATTGATCACGGTCCATTTTCTTATCCTTAAACATTCTCCTATTTCTTTCCTTCCACATTTCCCAAATTAATAAAGATGGGGCAATAACCCAAATCTTATCAAACATGCCAAACTCCATCTTTCTGGGCCAATATTTAAGAATATCATTTACCTTATTAGAGAAGGTAGTTTTCCAATTTAATTTTTGAGCTAACCACATCCAACAGTTATAAGTGAATTGACAATCTATGAAAATGTGATCTACGGATTCACAATCTCTTTCACATAGTACACATCTAGAAGGGCCTTGATAACCCATTTTCTGGAACCGTTCTAAAGTCAGAATTTTATGTTGGGAAGCAGCCCAAGTAAACATCCTTGCTTTTGGAAGATAATTTTTGTTCCAATAGAGATCAATTGGAAGTGATATTCTATTGGTGGCCGAATTAGATAAGGTAGCATATCCATCTTTGGTATTGTACTCTCCATTCTTAGATTTGGCCCAAATAATTCTATCTACATCAGTAGATGGATTAATAATTCTTCTCTTTAAGTTCTCTACTAAAGCTTCCCTAGATAGATTAGGTAGACCTAAGTTGTCCAGGGGTTTCCAATTCCATCCTAAGGCTGGATTATTATCTGTAATATCTATATAATATTTAATGTAATGCCCCTAATATTTTTAATTAGGTCTATTGCTGGGTCATAGTTCATAATAGAAATGAGAGGGGTGGCTCTCCAAGAGTATTCCTAGAATAAAGCATCCCCTCCATTCCCTATATCCCAAGAAATATTATTCGAGATGATATGCCTACATTCTAAAATAAAGTTTCATAGTCTTGACCCATTAGGAGGGAGAATATATCTAAAGATGCTTAAATTATCATTGCCTTCTAAGTATTTATATCTAAGAATTTTTTCCCATTTAGCATCAGGATCTTTAAACATTCTCCACACCAGTTTAGCACCTAATGCCAAATTCTAATTTTTAGAGTTTTTGATACTCAGACCTCCCTCTTCCTTAGGTTTACAAATCTTGTCCCAGGCAATCAAAGCTAGCTTTTTCTTATTTCTAGACCCTTTCCAGAACAAAGTCCTAAGTTTTTTGTTGATATCTCTTTCTATACCTTTAGGGAGACTAATGCACATCATTTGGTATGTAGGAATTGCGGAGAGGACATATTTAATCATCATAGTTTTGCCAGCATTGGAGAGCCATTTCCCTTTCCAAGAATCTCCTTTATTGTTAATATTTTTCAAAACTCTATCCCAAAGTTTAGTTGATCTATTTCCTTTATCGAGGGGAAGCCCTAAATATTTGCATGGAAGAACTCCTTTGTTAAATTCTAGAGTACTACAGATATTCCTCTAGATCCTGTCTGAAGTATTAAAAAAGAAAATTTCAGATTTGCTTTTGTTGATGTTTTGCTTCGAATCTGTGGAATATAAATCTAGGCTATTTTTGATGGATATGGCTTCTGAAAGTGTGGTTTTTCCAAAGAGAAGGTTATCATCCATGAATTTTTGGTGGGTGCAGGCATTAACACCTTCAGTAATTTTGATGCCAGAGATCAAGTTATCATTCCTAGCCTTAGGTAAGGTCCTTCCTAAAGCATTTGCCATTATAATAAAAATAAAGGGGGATAAGGGGTCACCTTGTCTGATTCCTTGTGAGATGTTGAAGAATCTCTCAGGGCTACCATTTAACAGAATCGACATTTTAGGACCAAAGATGCATTCAAAGATCAGATTGATCCATTGATTAGAGAAGCCAAAGGATTCTAGACATTTGCACAAAAATCTCCAATTGACCTTGTCATATGCTTTCTTGATGTCCAGTTTAACAAGCATGCTGGGAAAGTGGTTGTGATGGATTGTATAAATTGCCTCTTGTGCTATGATGACTCCATCAAGAATAGATCTACCAGGAACAAAGCCTGATTGTTCTTCCAAAATAATGAGGGGGAGAAGCTTTTTCAATCTATTTGCAATAATCTTAGTGAGTAGTTTGTAAATCATGTTGCAAAGGGATATGGGTCTATAGCCGTCAAAACACTCAGGGTTGGAGTTCTTGGGAATTAAAGCTATAAATGTATTATTAATTTCTTGGAGAATTCTGCCTAAGTTTCTCATGCCTTCTAGAGCCCCTACAACTTCATCTTCAATAAAATTCCAACATTGTTGAAAAAAGAAAGCTGGAAATCCATCTGGTCTTGGGTATTTATTTGGATGAAGGTGTTTTAATGCATTTTCTACTTCTTCCATAGTAATTTTGGCATCAAGAATCTTGTTATGTTCATTGGTAATTGTTCTAGGGATATTGTGCAAAATTTCTTCCTGGGAAATTCTATTTGATCCATTTAAATTAATTAGGATAGATTCAAAGTGGGAAATAGCTTTCGAAGCTAGATCATCGGGTTCTACTAATATAGTTCCATCTTCTTTTTTGATATGAGCAATCTGATTAAAATTACGTTTAGCTTTGGAGCTGTTGTGGAAAAATTTAGTATTTCTGTCTCCTTCTTCTAACCAAATCTCCCCTGATCTCTATTTCCAGTATGTTTCTTCTTTGGCCATAATGTCTTCATAGTCATGTAATAGTTACTTTTCTTTGATATAGGTTCTAGAATTCATCCCTTCTTGAATGATTTCTTCATTGAGATCTGCTATGTCTACCTCAAGTTTGATTTTGGTATTAAAAATATTACCAAAATGTGTTTTGTTCTAGTCAATAAGTCGATGATTTATATATTTAAGTTTTGAGTTTAAAATAAAGGTTTTGGAACCTTTGAAGCTTTTTTCATTCCACCATTCCTCAATCCTACGCAAACATTCCTCATCTTTTAACCACATTTTTTCAAATTTGAAGGAATTTATTTTTGGAGCTACGTCCTCTTCTAAAATGAGGCTAATAGGGAAATGGTCAGACCCAGATTGTGCTATAATATTAGATTTAATATTTCGATTAAGGCTAGCTAGGTTGCCTATGTAAAAAAACCTATCCAATTTTTCTGAAATATATTCAATGTCAATTCTCTTGTTGGACCAGGTAAAGGAACCATTATCCATAGGGATTTCCATGTTGTTTAAATCTTGAATCCAGTCTCTGAATTCTGTAATCATTTGGGTTCTTTTTTTAGATCCACCTTGTTTTTCTTTAATATCTAGAATTGCGTTAAAATCCCCACCTATAAAAGATTTTGACTCTGTGAGATGTTAACAAAGTTCTCTATTTCTCTCCATACTATTCTCTTTTCATGAAGTAATTTTGGTCCATAAATGTTTATTATGATAAATTCCAAGTTATTATTAAGATTTTTTATTTTGGCAACCATCCATTGTGAGTAAGAAGCCAAAATCTCTAACAAAATAAACATAGGATTCCAAATAAAAGCTAGTCTGCCTAAAGCTCCTTGGGAGTCTACCCCTTTAACTTCCCAGATTCCTAATTTATTACTAAAAATATCATAACCATCTTGGCCTAGTTTAGTTTCTTGAATTAAAAATAGAGGGGCTTCTAAAGAGGATTAGTTCCTTTTTAGAAGACGTTGTTTGTTAGGGGCATTTAATCCCCTAACATTCCATGAAATGATTTTCATGATGCCCTGGGAAGGAACTTCCCCTTCCCTACATTGAGAATAGATGTTATTTTTACTTGACCTAATGTCGATCCGTCAATCTGCCTAAGTTCAGAAAGAGATTTTCTACCTCTTTTTAGAGATTGTTTAGGATAATTCAGAGAGGATTTTCCACCAATTGATGAAGCTCGACCAATATTTTTAGTATTGATTGGTTCATGAACAACAATTGAAGAAATTGTATCTGTATCCACTTCTTGGCTAATTGAATCTATAAAATTTAATAATAACATATCTTCAGTGTCCTCGTTAAGACCTAAAAAATAATTAATATCCTCTACTTCCATATCAATAGTATCACCAAAGCTCGGGATATCATTCCCTTTTACATACTCAGCATCATAATTACATGAGTTAAGGGGTAAGGGTTTATGAATAATGATCTCATTTTCCTCAAGCCATATCTCATCCACAGAGTTAGATTTGTCTGTCTCTGAATTAGTACTAATTACCTAGGGAAGAGGTTCTATCGAAGGTGAATTTCTAACAGGGGTAACTGCAGTTGCTTTTGAAATATCTAAGAATGTCATTGAGATATCTTCTCACATAATTTCTTTGATTAAGATGTTCTTTCATCTATTAGTTTCTTCTATGTCATGCTAGTCTCATCATCTGATTGTAGCGAGAAGTCAATAAGACCTCCCTCAAAAGTTAAGGTATTGTTAGAGGCTAGGTTGGGGATATAAACGGATTTTGGGGTGTGAATTGTATCTTGAGGTGAGATAATTAATGTTTCTTGGGAAATTGCCTTTGAAGATTTGTGCATTTCTGTTATTTGATTGGGGTCCTTAGTTGCTATAGGTTTGAGTACTACAATGGAATTGATTGCACTAGAAGGATCCAGATTAACATTTACTGGAATAGGAGAATTGTTCCATGTTTCCTTATCCTTATCTGGTTGAGGAGAATAGTCATTGAGACAAAAGCCTCCTGAATTCTTCATAAAGGAAATTATAGGAATAGGTTCTAGAAAGGGTGGAACTTTGGGGTAAACACATATTTCCCCTTCCTCCAAAAATGAGGATAGGCAATTTGAATTAAGTGTATTGTTCTTATGGATACGAGTTTTAAATGACCCCACCCAGTTTAATCTTTCACTATTATCTTGGTTTAACAATAAAACCTCTCGAGAGTCCTTCTTAGTACTTTTGTTGAAGATGTTCTGGTTTTTAGGGATCGGAGGGGACAAGCCTCCTACTTGACTTTTGAATTCAATCTGTGAATTTGCAACACTTTCTAGTTCTTTGCCTATGTTTTCTATGTCCACAAAGTCTCCATCTATGATTTTAGGATAAATGTATACCGACCCCGTCTCGCAACATACTTCCAAAGGAGAATCAAGAAATTCATTGAGTTCCATGCAAACAATTATGAATTTTTCTGCCCAGCTCCTTTCTAAATCGATAAACCCTACGAATTTCCCTATGTCATTACCTATTTCCCTAAGAGAATCAACATCTGAAAGTTCGATAGGAAGGTTACATAGCTTAATCGCAGTTTCAACCAAGAAATTCTTCAATTTAGATGGATCGAAGAAGGGCATCCAATCAAAGGTGTGAAACCCTATGTTTCTAAATTTTGGAAGACCTTCAGCAATAAGTTTAGCTTTTAGTAATTTACTTGAGCAATCTATATAAAGAAATTTCTCTTGAAGCATAGAAATACATACCTCATTGTTCAATTGTGTTGTTACCCATTTCATGACCTTTTCAGCCGATGCTCCAATACCAGTCCACCTGCAAAGGAGGCCATACTCCGCACACAACTTTTGTGTTCTACTTACCGTTCTCATTTTTAATAACTATTTTATTTTGTTTATGAGTGATCAGGGAAGAAGTGTCATCTTTACTAGAATTATTTCTTATTTTATTCATAGTTCTTCTGTGTGGAGGAGAGTAAACCTTACCTGAAGGGAATCTAAGATGTGGATTACCCATTTTTGACAAATTGTAAACAAAGGATGGATTAATATTAGGATCATGATCTGTCACTGTATTTCTCTATTTTTAAAAATGGTTATGTGCTCGACAATCCTCCTAAAGCCTAGGGTTTTGATTCCTATGATGCAAAGGAGAGTAAATTCCAAGTAGTTGATTTCGTGTAAGTTCTGATTTGTGAGTAGGATGAAGCCTCCCCCAAGACGGTGCCATAGGTAAAACCCTAGGGGAGGAGACTGATAATGCTTCAAATCGGTTCAAGACTTTAATGGGAGAAGGATTTATGGGCACCATTTTTTAGCAGCGTTGAGATCCTAAAACATTCTTCCAGTCTTAGGGTCTTGTTGCCCAGTTATCTGATTGGGATCTCGGAACAAATCCATCATCATTCTTCCGGAGCTTGGCATGTTTTGTTCTTGCAAAGATCTCAATTTGGCAATTCAAAGAAGTGACAAAGTAGATTTTAGGCTGAACGCGAATAGTAGATCGAAAAAGCAGAGCCACAATTCAACTATTTTTTTAAATAGTTCAATTATTATAAGGTAAAGATAATTAATAATTATAAAATCAAGAATTTTAAAAAGAAAAATAGAAAAGAATATAAATCTTAACAACATCCACCTAAAGCTTTGAACTTGCAAGTATAATAATTTACTATTTTATTTAAAATATACACTTCAAAATAGTCTACGCATATTACTAAATTTTTTTTGAAAAAAATATTAAATACCTAGTAAAAGAATAAATTAAAAAAAAATAATGAAAAGATCAAACATTAAAAAAGTCATTATGCATGTGTAAAAACTAATAACTATATAATATTAAAAATGTAGTTCACAAATACAACATTAATAATTTATATACTCTATAATTTATTATATTTAAAATTTAAATTATTGTCATACATAGATTCTTATGAATTATATTATAAGCTCATTTTAAAAAAAAAATTCATTTTTATGAGATAACTATCAATCGAATTATATATACTATTTATAATAAATATAATAAAATAGATTTAAGTTAATCTACAACGAAACTTATAATTAAATTTGGCAAGTACTAGCCACTACGTGGCACTTGTTAGTACTTGCCGATAGGCTAAGGAAGTACTATTGCATCCATTTTTGGATTGTTACTCTTAACTAGTGATTAAATGAATTGTTTTGGACCAATCTCCACCTATTACGTTTAAGTATATTTTTTATTATGTGAAAACACATTTTACGGAAGCACTATGTGTATGCAATTTTCACGGTAACATTTTAGTTTTATAAACAAATAAGTAATAGTGTATTGATTTTTTAATTATTATATTTTTCAAAGTTATAGTAGAAGTAACAACTTTTTTAATAATTAAGAAATTGTAATGTAGAATCATATTAATGATAGTTGAAATTTTAAGAATAGAAACCTAATTATAATGTTAAAAATATTATGTGTTTTTTCAAACCATAATTTTAATTTTAATTAAACATATTTTAATTATTGATTAAATTACATAATTATAATGATCTATTTTAATATAGTTGTAACAATAAATTTTTTATTTTTAATTATAATTATTTCAACAATTATAACTTATAAATTACAATTAATTTTGATACTAATTTTATTTTTATTTTTATTATTTCTTAATCTTAATTTTATTTTATTAATATATTTTTAATTTATATATGATCAATAAAGATGCATTATTATAATATGTGGTATATTGTAATAATATATATTTTATATGATTTTTCACAATTTTACACACATATTTAAAATTTAAAAATATATAATTTTATATTTATTTATAAAAATATATTTATAGCTCTTTATATTTCTATTTACACTTTTAGTAAAGTATATGGAAAATTTTCAACTTAAATTTAAGATATATACATGTATTTCTTATCTTTTTCTTTACTTCTTTTTTCATAATTCTTTTATTTTGTCTTTTTCTTTACCTATGGTTCCTTTATTTTTTAATTTACTTAGTTCTCTATTATAATCATCCAAAATGTTTAAAAAAAAATCAAGCCTAATTAAGAAACTTTTAGTTTGATTTTTAGAAATTAGAAAAAAATAGAAATGAATGTAGTAATAGAGCTCCTGATAACAAATGAAGTATAAGTGAGCTTAATAGTTATTCAACACGCATGAATGTGCCACTAGTTGTAAATGCAAAATATAATAATAATTATTTAATAATAATAATAATAATAATAATAATAATTTACTAATTAAATTTTTCTTTTAATTCTAATTTTTAATTATGTTAAAGATTTGTTAATTTTTTTAGTTTAATTTATAAATATTTAAAAATGTAAATTTAATAAATTGAAAAGTTATTCAAAGTACATTATCATAAAGTATATTTGTATAATATTAATAAAATATATAATTGTAAAATTCATAATTGTTGTTGAAAAAAATGCAAATACAAAGGAAATGATATTTAATCATTTTTTAAAATAAAATATTTTTCTTATAAAATGTAATTATGTAGAATATTCAACGAAACTTTCACAGTTTAGAGAATAGTTAGAAAATGACAAGAAAATTAAATGAAATAAGTGGAAGGACAATAAATAACAAATGTGGTAAATTTTAATTGGTTCACTCGTGTAATAAGACTTCAAATGCATTCATCTGAAAAATAATATTTTCATTGGTGTAGAACAGTTCATTTAACATGAAAAACTCAAAAATGGATACAATAGTACTTAGCCTACCAGCAAGTACTAATAAAAGAGATACATTACACATTTCATGGAAGCACTATGTCTATGCAATTTTTAAGGCAACTTTTTAGTTTTATAAATAAATAAATAAGAGAATAAGAGATACATTTATGATTTCTATTTAATTGCTTTTGCATATTTCCTACATGTTGCATATTCATTTAAGAAATATTATATTTATAATTTTTATATATTTAAAAATATTTATTATTTAAAGTGAAAATTTATATATAATATAATTTATTTTATTTTATTTTTATCAGTAAAAGGCCGTAGCCAAAATTTTATTAATTTATAAATCAAAGTTACAGAAAGGTGCCCCACTTTGTGCAGGCACTGGTAGGAAAGAGCGGGGTTGAGAAAACCTCCAGCCATGCCTGGGACCATAGTCCAGAATTTGATACAAGATATATTTGATGGGCATACCCATCATATTTTGTACAATATAAACATAAACCCTGCTTAAAACAAGATTATTCTAATAAACATAATCGTAAGGTCCTTGTGAGCTTTCATTTTGGTGGTGTTCATGTTTTTCTGAAGATGCTCTTATGCAAGAGCCTAATACAGTCTTAGAGAAGCCTCCCTTAGTATCTTATCTCAGAGATGCTTCCAAAAGTTGATATTTGAACCTGTCATTTCAAAGCTCTACCTACTATCCTTGTTAAAAAGTCCATGTAGAATTTGTTAATCCACACTCTGGAGAAGTAGGAGAGTTAATTAAATAGAGATGTAAAATTTGCTAGAAAGGGAAAGATATTTAGTCCTTTACCTGTGATACCTATTTTAGCATAGTGGATTGGAGTTGAAGTCATGTTTCCTGAATACAGTCTAGAACGTGCTAACTTCATATATTGTTAAATATACCTCCCGTATATCATTGGCTTAAATAAATCTCCCTTATACTATTTAACTTGACACTAAATGCTTCATCCATAAAAAAAAAAACAAGAAAGTGCTTTCTAATATACATTTGGCGTGGAACAGCCATACTCCATTCTTTGGAAAGAAAATAAACAAATAATGAGCAGATCTTCTAAATACATTACTAGAACTATCAATCTGGATAAGAACATCATTACTAGATTCTAATAAAATAAGTTGAGCTACCAGTTATTAAAACAAATTTATAGTTCATAAAAGCGCCTAAAGCTTAATAAAAGAGATCCCTCATTGTTGAACACATAAAGTATAAAACATCTGGTCTTGGAAAAGGATCTGAACCTTGAATAATGATCCCAATAAATCCTAAACTAATATTGTCTAAAATACCATGAAAAAAGGTTATTAACTTCAATATTATTAACTTCAATACTATATTAACAGATAGTTTATCTGTTTATAAGGTGGTCTCTATTTTAAAGTGAAATGAATTTCTAACTAACTGATATGACTGCCAGATCCTATATTCATATATTGATAAATAGAAAGATAAACATATATCTCAGTGTTTCTAGTTAGAATTGCACGTAATTCATAATTCTATTTAGCTAAAAGTATTCATATTTTGGGATATTACTTATTTTTATTAAGGTTAAGTGTCTAGTTACTGCAGTCTACACATCGTTTTAATTAGCTATTTAAAACCTTCAAATGTGAAATACAGTTCTAGATGAAAGGCATTCATTGCTATAATATAGAGTTAGATTGATAGATGGTAATGTTATGCAAGGGTCTTATAAGCTAACTTATTCTAGACAAACTCACTTCTGTACTATTTCACCATTTGCTCCCTGATTAGCAAGCTAATCCACATATGTATTCCCTTCTCTATGAATATGCTTGACTTCGTGTTGAGGGATAGTATCCAATATTATGCTAATGTCTTCAATTCTCGAATTGAGTTTCCAATTAGGGGTCTTTCTAGTTCTGATAGCATTGATAATTATTTGAGAATCTCCTTCAACTACTAGTTTAGAGATACTGAGTTGTTTGCACAGTTTAATTCCTTCTAAAGCTGCCTTACATTCTTCCATATTGTTGGTTGTGGGTTTGATAGGTCGAGCATATTTAGAGACTATTTCTCCATTCCAATTACGGATAACACCACCAATACCTGCTATTCTTGGATTTCCACAAGAAGCCCCATCAAAATTTAATTTATACCATCCTTCTCTGGGAGGCATCCATTTACATGAGCTTCTATCTAATTTTGATTTAGTTCCCCCTCTACCATATAGTGGTGGAATTGCCAATTTAGGCCATAAGAATCTAATATTGTTATCCTATTGTTTAAAGAAATTTTCTAAACCAATCTTATCTTGAAGTCTACTATTGGTTACTTCAACAACTGATGCTTCTATTTTGTTAACAATTGATTTCCAATCAAGCTTTTGGTTTGTAAATATCCTTCTATTTCACTCTTTCCAGATTTCCCATACAATAATAGAGGGCGAGATTGTCCATAGATCTTTGTACAAACTATCTTTGTTAAGGATTGACCATGCTTTAAGGTGATCTACCAAATCGAGGGGCATGGCTGAGTTCCAATTTAGGCAATATCGCAACCAATTCCAACAATTTTGGGTATAGGTGCAGTTTAAGAGCAAATGGTTGGCATCCTCCTCTTGACCTTCACATAGGGGACATCTGAAGGGACCTTCAAACCCTAGCTTTCTAAGTCTATCTGCAGTTAAAATCCTTTTTTGCAATGCTGCCCAAAGAAAGATTCCTGCCTTAGGAAGACATACCTTATTCCAACATAGGTTCAAAGGGATATCTAGGGTATCCAAATTATGTTTCTATACTATAGATTTGTATCCATCCTTCACAGTATATGCTCCATTATTAGAGCCCGCCCAAATTAGATTATCTGACCTATTTTTAATAGTAATTACTCTATCTTTGAGGATATCAATGAGTTTTTGTCTTTCTTTATAATTTGTTGGAATTTCATTAATTGATTTCCATACTAATTCCTCTTCATTAATGATATAATTCTCTAAATACATTCTTTTAATGTTTTTGCAGCCTTCAATAAAGCTTTGTGAAAAACCCATCTCCTTGAGGGGTGTAAAACCACCCCAGGAGTCTTCCCAAAACAGGGCCTTGTCCCCTCTACCTACATCCCACGTTAGTAAATTACTAATGAATCCTCTAGATTCTTTAATAAAGTTCCAAAGACATGAACCTTTAACATGGGTTCGCGATCTGAAGATATTGATGGGATCTACATCTGGGATGTATTTGTGTAATAAAATTGTAGCCCATTTACTATTTGATTCTTTGTATAATCTCTAGATGAGCTTGGCACCGAGTGCTTTATTCTGCCACTGTATATTTTTAATACCCAATCCACCCTGGGATATTGGTTTACATAGATTCTCCCATCTTATGAGTGCGAGCTTTTTTTCCTTTGTCGTGCCTTGCCAATAGAAATCCCTAAGGAGTTTGTCTAAACTAGCTTTAACATTGACTGGAAGAGGAAGTATTGACATTTGATAGGTGGGGATAGCTGTCAATACAGATTTAATCATTGTGGCTCTACCAGCTTCAGTAAGCCACTTGTTTTTCCAAGTGCCCTTTTTAGTTTGAATTTTGGAAAGCACTTGCTACCATAACTTAGTGCTATGTAAGCCCTTGTGAAGGGGAATCCCTAAGTATTTACAAGGAAATTTGCCAATTTTATAACCTAGAGTTTTGCAAATTTCTCATTCTTTGTTTGTCGGGGTATTAATGAAAAAAATTTCAGATTTAGTAGGGTTTACTTGCTGCCCTGATGCCTTTGAATATATATCCAGAACATTTTTGAAAGCCTTAGCTTCTTTACAATTGGAGGCTCCCGGGAGTATAGTGTCATTAGCAAATTGTTGGTGGGTTATATTCGGGACATGTTCTGAAACTTTGACTCCTGAGATTTTACCTTCTAAGTGGGCCTTAGTTATGGCTCTACCTAGGGCTTCAGCCATGATAACATATAGAAAAGGAGAAAGTGGGTCTCTCTGTTGGATACCACGAGATATTTCAAAGAAACCTTTAGGGGTACCATTGATGAGTAGTGATATTTTGGGTGTGGAAATACAATTGAAAATTAAGTTAATCCATTGTTTAGAAAAGCCAAATACTTCTAGGTATTTACAAAGAAACCTCCAATCTACTTTATCATAAGCTTTTTGAATATCAGTTTTAATAAGCATACATGGTTCTTTTTTATATTGAGCTGTGTGTACTATTTCTTGGGCTATAATAATTCCATCTAATATTGACTGGTTGGGAACGAAACTTGTTTGTTCTTTTGAAATAATAGAAGGTAGGAGGGTTTTGAGTCTATTTGCTAAACATTTGGAGAGGATCTTATAAATGGTATTACACAGGGAAATGGGCCAAAAATCTCTTGGTTTTGTACAATCATTTTTCTTAGGGATAAGTGCGAAAAAAGTGTTGTTGATTTCAGATAAAAGTGTACCAGAATTCCTGGTAGCTTCCATTGCTTGCCATATCTCTTCTCCTATGAAATGCCAACATTTTTGGAAAAAACCTGCCTGAAAACCATCTGGTCCTGGGGCTTTTTCCAGGTGGAGTTGGAACAAAGCTTTTTTAACTTCTTCTAAGGTAAATTTACTATTAATCCATTTATTATCTGTATCCGAAACTAATTTTGGAATAGCCTTCAATAATTCATTTTGTGCTTTTAGGTCAGAAGCCTCCTGATTGTTAAGAAGAGAGTGGTAGAAATGGATGAATTGATCATAAATTAGTTTGGGGTCATCTATGATTTGCCCGTTTACATCTTGAATATTTGAAATTCTATTTATTATTTGAAGTGAAAATTTATATATAATATAAATATTATTACAATACAAAATATATAATATTATTGATCATATAATTAAAATTTTTATTAATAAGATTAAGATTATTAATATATTTTTAAAATAATTAAAAACAATTAAGATTTTATTATATTTTACAAAATAATTTCACTAATATAAAAATAAATTTAAGATTAACATTTATAGTTGTCATTGTTGATTCTACATTACAATTCTTAATTAAAAAAAATATTGCTACTACTATAATTATAAGAAAATATAATATTAAAAATAGAGCTGAGAATCTATTTTCAATTATATTTAGCATTTTATGTTTTATTTTAATACTAATATTATTATTTAACATTTTATATTTTATTTTAATATTAATATTATTATATTTATTATTGGTATTATAATATTTGCGGCAAGTACTAGCCACTACTTGGCACTTGTTCTAAATGTAATGCTTCTAGTTTTGCTTGTATATCAAGTGGGGGAAAAAATCTAGAGGTGAAAGAAAATCCCCCACTCAGGCTTCTTATTTTATGACACTTTATGTATGTGTTCTAAGTACATAAGACTTGCATATGATTTTTTTTATCTGACATACTAAGTGAATTAACAAATTTCACATTCATAAATGTAATTTTATCCTTAATAAAATAGATGAACTCTAATATTAGATCACTAATATTTTTCTCTAATCATAGTAGAATTACATAAATAATCTTGAACTAATTTAAAATTATATATATAATATTGAATACTTGTAAATATATTATATTATAATTTTCGGTATTTCATATTTAAAAAAAAAAAAACTTAATCTGTAAAAATTTCAGTAAACTTTTAAATTTTTTATCTGAACTTAAATTATATATCAAAATTATTTATTATTGTTATAATATATTAATTGCGCTATTTAGTTGATTAACCTAAATATTTATCGCAAAGCTAGTTTAAACCAAACTTCTTACCTTCTCTTCTCGTTGACCGTCACACAACAAATTGACCCCAGACATTTACACGATTAAAAAGCAAAAAAAAGTTGACTTAAAATTAGACGTTGCCCGAAAGTACAGACTATTTATTTCATAAAAAATGCACCAAATGACTAAATTAAGTTTAATTATTCAACATATTTTTGTTGACCATGGAAAGCATACGTTGAAAACAATGCTCGACGTGTGAAGGCAGGCAATTCTTGCTTGCGGAGTCGTGATTTTTTGTGGAGGAGAATTGCATGGCAATGGTGCATTATCTATTACAAATTAAACACGGCAATCACGGAGTGACTCGCTACGTTTTATCTATTACAAAAAGTTGACTTAAACTTAGACGTTGCCCGAAAGTACAGACGTTGAAAAAAAGGTGCGCAATTCTCGCTTGCGGAGTCGTGATTTTTTGTGGAGGAGAATTGCATGGCAATGGGCATATTACAAATTAAACACGACAATCACGGAGTGACTCGCTACGTTTTATCTAATATAATAAAAATAAAAAGAGAAAAAATATTTCCACCATTTTCGTGGAAGGAAAGCAATTAGTCAACTTTTAAAATTTCCACAAGCTTCCTAGGTGTAGTACCTTTAATCCTTCAGAGTTAGCATATTCTTGATAATGGAAAACTATACGTTTCAACATTTATAAAATGCTTTACCCTGGTTTACCAGGAATTACGAAAAATAAAAGCTCAATCCGTACCTTGAGTCGTTAAAAGTCAAGCGCAAATCTGCGATGAATCCATCCCTGTGTTTGGCTATAAATAGCAGCATAGACCTTTAGATGTATCTCTTACAGATGGGTTTGACGCGGATTCTTCTTTTGGTCCTCTGCTTCCTGCAATTCTGCGCTGGGCAGGACTTGCAAACCCAGTTTTTAAGCCCTCACAACGATGCGAGGTCTCAAGTAGGCGTTGGGCCTCTCGTCTGGGACGATACTGTGGCTGCCTATGCACAAAACTATGCAAATCAGCGCATGGCGGACTGTGCTTTGCAGCATTCTGGGGGTCAGTACGGAGAAAACATTTTCTGGGGAAGCGGTGCCGAATTCACGCCTGCTGATGCCGTCAATTCATGGGTTAGTGAAAAGCAATATTACGATTATAATTCGAATACATGTGCTGGAGGGCAACAGTGCGGACATTATACTCAAGTGGTGTGGGAAAATACGCAGAAGCTGGGATGTGCTCGTGTTAAATGTAATAACGGTGCCATTTTCATCACCTGCAATTACGATCCGCCTGGGAATTACGTTGGGCAGAGGCCGTACGGACCCGGCCCTTCTATGTCTGTTGAACCGCGTTCCACGTCTGTTGTCTTATATTTAATTATTAATGTTTAATTTGACCATTTGCATTCGTT
This sequence comes from Chamaecyparis obtusa, assembly GCA_027943335.1. Taxonomy (NCBI): domain Eukaryota; kingdom Viridiplantae; phylum Streptophyta; class Pinopsida; order Cupressales; family Cupressaceae; genus Chamaecyparis; species Chamaecyparis obtusa. The sequence continues at coordinate 288,418 of BSBK01010090.1, forward strand.
TTGCTAGTACAATCGAATTCCAATTTAATGCATTTAGGGTCCGTTTGGTACATGGAATATGAGCCCGAATTCCGGAATATTATTTTTCGAATATTGTCTTCGATGTTTGTGTCTATCTAAATAAGTTGGAATTGGAATTTCGGAATTCCAATTTTGCCCAAAAAATGGGCATTCCGTCTTCCACTTGAAAAGGTGGAATTGGAATTAGAGGCTCATATTCCGATTTTCGTATGCCAATTTTTAAAATGTCGGGTCCGCGTGCATTTTATAATTTTTTACGTCCGACTTTTGACCGTTCATTTTCACGGTGTCTTAATAATTTTGGAGCTCCGCTTGGTTTTCACGGCACTCTACGATCGCGCTTTGCAACACATTTTCATCGCTCTCGTCTGCAACTCGACCGCTCTTTGCAACTCGACCGCTCTCTGCGTGGGAGCTTCATTGTCAGGTAAGTCGGGACACTTTCTCCCGCATTATTTCCTCTTCGCTCTATCGCCTACCTAACCCTAGGGTTTGAAGGTGTTCAGTGAGAAATGTTTGATAGTAAAAAATGTTTGATTTTAAAATGTCATGTTTACGTTTGAGAACATTTGAAGCTACTAAGTTGAGTTTCCAACTGTTTCAAGTTTTGGGTATTTCTTTCAACGCAAAAGATGATAACAACTGGATCTATCTGGATAGACATTCGTTACTACAGGGTTTTGAATAGAAGGGTTGAGATCGTAGAGGACTGTTCTTTTGACATGACTGCCAACGTTTGTCATCCTTTAAATGGCTATTGCTATCACACATTGTTTCTTGGCATTGTTATGTGGTCAATGTTTGATATTAAAAATGGCATGTTTACGTCTAAGAACATTTGAAGCTACTAAGTTGAGTTTCCAACTGTTTCAAGTTTTGGGTATTTCTTTCAATGCAAAAGATGATAACAACTGGATCTATCTGGATAGACATTTGTTACTACAGGGTTCTGAATAGAAGGGTTGAGATCGTAGAGGACTGTTCTTTTGACATGACTACCAACATTTGTCATCCTTTAAATGGCTATTGCTATCACACATTGTTTCTTGGCATTGTTATGTGGTCATAGCCTTAGGTAGATTATCCATTAGACTATGTTCTTGCATTAGATTTGCCCCAACCCACTGTTCATTACTGTCTCTGTTAAGATAAGATGATTATCACCGTACTATCATTCACTGTTCTTTAGAATGTCACACCATCTTTACTCACAAATTTTGAGTTTTTCAATAATCTAATGTGTCTTTTTTATAATTGGGGTTGCAAGTCAAGGGGCTTAACCTTGGAGGAAATTCTATGGTTAAGCTTTGGTAGGGTTTAGTAATATTTTTTCTCACTGCAAATCCAATTGCATTTGCTTGAAAGTAACTACAGTGTTATGTAAAGATCCATTTGCACATATCTTGTAATCGTGGCAATCTAAGAGGCATTTCTTAGACGCACTTAGTCAAACAAATTCATTCTGTACATATTCAGCCATTGTTGCATTTCATGAGACCACAAGTTCGATTAGGAATTCTGTCAAACAATTCATGTGCCCTATTTGTGATTCCATACTTACATACACAACTACCAAGGCAATTGCAATTACAACATTTGACAAAATTATGATATGATGGATGTCGACGCTCTGTTCCAAAATGTATATTTTAGCATATGCAAAGAGAACGCTGACAATGGTTGGAGAGCAACTGCCAAATGCCTTTGCTTGAAAGTTCTAATGCTTGTTCAATAATTCCAGTTTTTGCATATCCCTGTTCATAGACTCCAATTCAAGCAATGTGGATGCTGACAAAGGTCGTGGTAATACTGGCCACTGCATTTGCTTAAAGTTTCCAAAGTTTTATTTTTTATACAAATCCATTTTGATTGACAACAATTGCCTTTGCTACTTCAATCCTTCCAAGTTGTATTGCCAGATCAAATTTATAGTCCAAGTTTGTAGACACATCATTCTAACATGCACTGCGATTGAGGACTAAGATTCTGTGTCAAAATCAGAACCAACCAAACCAAACCGAAACTAAAGAATACAAACTGACATTTTTTGTCAATGCCAATTGTCGATTCATCATAAACAAAATAAACAAAAATCTAAAAGTAAAATTCATTTCAGTATTCAAAATATCTTCACATTACGAAACATATAAAGCTCTAACACTAGACATTAAACCAATAACCTATGCCATTTATTTATTAGATAACAAACAAATTAAATTGTTCTCCAATGGAACAAAACAGAGCAAAAAATGATCGGGCGGTGTACAGATTACCTCAAGATTCTGTACAAATTGTGTTGTACTGTCAACAATGCCTATGAAAAAAATGGACAGAATTTGCAGTGAGAAAAAATATTACGAAACCCTACCAAAGTTGAATCATCCTTGCTGACCTTCCACCTACTTCCCATCACTATGAATTATATCATCAGAATCTTCTTACGATGATCCTGAATATACCAATATAGCTGACATACCTTTGCAATATAGTCACCATTGACCTTCATATATGATTGATGTCAACTACTTTAATATTAATGTTTCTTATGTTTATGAATTATTGTTTAAGGGCAATATATTGCTCTTATAATCCCATGCCAATATTTGCCAAGGTGCTGCAATTATAATCTAGTGACTCCATATTCAACCCAGTCCTATTATAATGAACCGTATATAATTTCTTGTAATGGGGTCATCGTCTCCATATATCAACTTGTAATATCGATATTATAATTTCTTAATGCTTATAATTGATATCTCTATACCAATCATTGCAAGTGATGGATGATACACCAATGTATGTAAGTCTTGTCACCTTCAATATATATATTTTAGTCTCTATCATCTATACATAACAGGTCACTTCTTCTTGTATGATTATTGCAATTGTCTCGACTTCACATAATTGGAGTAATGTGAAAAGGGATGGGGACATTACAAGTGGTTTGGAAGTTGCGATGTGCAACATGCCATGGATATGGCAATTTGCTGTTATGAACACCACTTGACTACCTAGGTGTGGGAGTTGGTTTTGGAAACCATGGATCCCTACCATTCATATGTGAGCTCTATCAATATGTTGGTGCCTTAGTTGATTTGAGGGGACGGGTTGATTATTTTCTAAGATGTCGCTACACTGTTGGAACTACTGTAGAATTCTTTGTTGTTGTATCTACTCCTGAACAACATTAGCTCTGTACTTTGTATTATAATTCTTTATTGTTGTAATACAATTGAGCTCTGTGTAATACAATATAACAAAAGAACGGTAGCAACTATTGTGTGCCAAATTCCTTATCCACTGCATAAGAAAAATCGATTAAGAATAACTTTTAATAAAATGAGATGATATACAAAATGGGGGCATTCCGTAATCAGTTCAAACAGTTGGAAACTCAACTTAGTAGCTTCAAATGTTCAAACAGTAAAGAATGACAGGCTACACTCTATAATGCCCAAAGAAGAGAGAGGCTTCACCGTTGCTTTTTGCATATGCTTTCCTTCTCACTTCCATCCCTTTTGCTTTATATTAGGTTGTGAGGCAATTAGGTGACCCTAACAAACATCATTTGCTTGCATTTACAAATGCCATTTATCTACCTCATTTGCCTAATAAAAGAAAAGCAAAATCCACTTTTCATGTAGGATTATTTACCCTAAACCCTTATTTTGGGTACTTTTTATTTATCTTCTTTTTTATATAATTTTGTGTGAGTGTTCATTTTTGTTGATCATTTAAATTTGAACTTAGCTCCTTTCAAATAAATTTCAACTTTCAATTCATTCATTCATTCTCATGTTGAAGTCAAATTTACAAGTGTATAAATGACTCGATTTAGTTTCAAAATAAACATGGTTCTCATGTTTGAAAGTTCGTATTGTATAAGAAGCCCAAAACAATTCATTTCCCATCAATCATTCTAATCATTTCCTACACCAAAGCATTCAAATTGTGTGCTTAAGTCAAGTGTGCTTGTTCACTATTACAAGGCCTTTGTTCTGGTTCATATTCAACTAGTCATATGCACCTTCTCTTTGTCATTCATAGCCTCATGTCTTTTCATTTCTGTTGTCTTCACTCATTGGTTATTGAATTTTCATTCCCTTGCATGTTCTTCATTGTCCTTTTATCTTCAATATTGCTTTGAACACATGCACTTTGACCATCACGGTCTCTTTCAAGCTTGTATACCTTCACTGATTATGCATTATAGTTAGGTGTTTTCTTATGTTGTTTGGTGATTGTTTTGTTGGTATGTTTAGGTAATTGATGAATCTCACTGATGATATTGAACTTGGAGGACAATTTATGAGGATGAGAAGACTCCTGCCTATTGTTGTAGTTCTTCTTGCCACCCTTGTCACAACCATAGCAGTGTTTGTAAAAGAAGGTAGTCGAAATATGCGTAAGCGGAAAAGAGATGTAATTCCTTTTTATAAGCGTATTATCAACTCCAATGAGACAGATTGCTTTGACCAAATACGCATGAGTAGATGATCATTCTTCAAACTAGCCAATATTTTAAGGCAAAAGGAAAGCATCAGAGATACATAAATCCTCGTGTTAGAAGAACAATTAGTCATGTTCCTCTATACTCTTGGCCACAATCTGAGGAATCGTAAGATTGCCCATAACTTTGGGCACTCCGGAGAGACGGTAAGCCGATACTTCCACAAGGTCTTGAAGGCTATCTTAGCACTCCATTCAAATTATTTTATACCCCCTAGTCCAAACACTCCTCGGGAAATTAGTGGGAAGACTCGTTTTGATCCATACTTCAAGGTATATCTCCCAGTGGATCAAATTTTTTTGATTGAGTTGTAATCCTATTATCATGTGTTCATTAGATTATGATTTTTCTGACTACAGGATTGTGTGGGAGAAATTGATGGATCCCATATACCAGTCACTATGGATGTCAATGTGCAACCTAAATATCGTGATAGAAAAGGCAACTTGTCGTAGAATGTTATGGGAGTGTGTTCATTTGATTATAAGTTTCAATACATCCTTGCTGGTTGGGAAGGGTCTGCTGTAGATAGCCGTGTTCTAGCTTTAGCTCTATCTAGAGCAGATGAACTAGTAGTTCCCCTAGGTTTGTAAAATATGATTATATTACTGAAGCCTACGAAAAATAAGACAACGTTATAACAATGACAATTTGTTTTGTTTAGGTAAATATTATTTGGTCGATGCTGGATATCCAAACGTACCTGGATTTCTCGCACCTCATCGGTGCACGCACTACCACCTAAAGGAGTTTTCAAGAGAAAACCCAATAAACACCCCAGAAGAGTTGTTTAATCATCGACACTCTTCGCTCAGGAATGTAATAGAGCGTACATTTGGGATTTTGAAGCAGCGTTTTCCTATCTTGAAGCATGCGATGTCTTATCAAATCAAGACACAGACAAAGATTGTTTTTGCATGTTGCATACTTCACAACTTCATTACGATTGAGGACGAACTTCCATCTGAGGTAGAATTTGAAGAGGAAGATGGTCATGATCAGATAGATGTACCAGTGCTTGAGACATATGGGTTGAGCCAGCGTGAAAGAGATGATTGGGGGAAATTTTGAGATGAAATAGCAAGAAGGATGTGGGAAGACTATAGATCTCACTCTTAGTTGGTTGAATAACTACTATGGCAGTGTTTAAACTTTAATGTCAGATTTCATAAATTTCACAAACTGATATTATATATTAAAGCCATTACGACATATGTAGTGTTGTCATGTTATATTCAATGTTGTTATATTTAATGTTGTCATGTTATATTTAATATTTTCATGTTATGTTTAATGTTATATTTAATGTTTACATCTACGTATATGCCTATTTGCATCTGTTTACATTGCAATTGACAAGTCATCCCTAACTTAGATTTAGATCTTATCATCAACATTGCGTTATGACATATTGTAGAGTTGTCGTGTTATATTCAATGTTATATTTAATGCTCTCATGTTATATTTAATATTTTCATGTTATGTTTAATGTTGTTATATTTAATGATTACATCTACTTATATGCCTCTTTGCATCTGTTTACATTGCAATTGTGTTATGACATATTTAGTGTTGTCAAAAGAAGTGGGCAACTCATGTTGTACGTGCCTCAGGTATGTCTAAGAATGTACAGATGAACATGGATGCTGAGGTTGAAGTGATACATCCATCTTCTTCTTCCAAGAAGGTATTTTGGACCAAAGAAATGGAATGCAAGTTGCTAGACTTGCTACAGGAGCAAGTGCAGCTTGGTAAAAAAGCTGACGGCGGTTTCAAGAAAGAGGCTTGGACCGCCATTGAAAGGAGGTTCAATAACGAGTTGAATATGAAGCTATCCAAGGATAACTTCAAGAACAAGTTGAAAACTTGGAAGCAAGGCTACAGGGTAATGAAAGAGTTGAGGAATACAAGCGGCTTGGCATGGAATGAGAGTACCCAAACTATGGATGCCGATGATAGTGTTTGGGATGAGTTGTTGAAGGTAACATGGTCTTAAAATCTACTTTTAAGTTGAATATATCTTTTAAAGTAATGAAAGACAACTAATGAATTCAATTGTCATGCCATCATGTAGAGAAAGGAATTTAAAAATGCCAGAATGTATAAGAGGCAGCCGTTTCAATACTACAATGAATTATCCGTTATTGTTGGGAATGACATAGCTGAGGGCACTGCAGCTGCAACAGCTCAAGAGACAGAGGAAGATTTCAATGATGAGGAAGATTTCACTTATCATGGTATCAATACTGCATCTTTTGAGACTGCTGCTGATTTGGCTAGTGATAGTATGGATACACAACAATCGAACCAATCTATTGCAAGCGGTAGAGACAACCCTTTAGCATCGTCAAGGAGGACAAAGAGGAAGAGGGGAAGCATTGTAGGTTCCTTGGATTCGATTTGTGAAGTGATCAAAGATATGTCTGGAGGCATTACAACAGGCTTTACAGTGCCTCTGAAAGTGGATAGAATATCATCTGGAATGAAAACTGATGCATCGGATATGTATAAAGCACTTAAAGCAATCCCTGACCTTAGTGAGGATACTATGCTTGATGCATATGATACTCTTTTGCATGATAGTGTAGCAGCCGTAGGGTTCTTGACAATGACTGAAGGGGAGAGAGTCAGATATATTAGACGGAAGTTTGGAGGACTTTAGTTGATCCATGTTTCAAATCAAGACTAATGTTTCATATTAAAACAATCAGACTTATGGATTTAATCTGTTGTTTTTAAAATATAATGTGCCATGGTTGACAAATTTAACAAGAAAAGTAGTTTGAAATGCAAGAAAACTTGTTTTGCATCACTAAAGACTATTTTTGTGAGTTTTTACTGGTAAACAGCCTGAAATACATGGACGGTCCAGGTTGGAACAAGACAAACGTGCACATGCTTGGAAAAGTTGATGTTGTCTTTTAGATTTCAAATGCAATTGGTTTCATGTAATTTTGTTAAGTTTTGAGCAAGATATGATAAAAATACCATTGGCTACCCTGAAAGTTTGTTTTTTCTGAAAGTTACAATCTGAAAATAGGCATGGTGCGGCTCTGTATAGTCTGGTACGAACCTGCACATGATTGATAACGTTGATATTGTCTTTTACCTTTCAAAGATAGTTAGTTTCATGAAATTTCATTGGGTTTTGATTAAGTTATGGTATTTTTCATGTTGACTGTCCTGACCCTAACTAGGATTTTCGGCGAGAGTAATAAATTCATAACCAGAGTTTCCATAGTTGAAAATTGATGAAACTTTGTGGTAACCTCTGCCCCATTTCTATCAACTTTCCCTCCAAAGGAGGGGTCTTGGTATGTTGATTTGTGCAAGTTATTTAAGACTGGTAGTCTCATTTTGTAGAATGACTATTACAAAACTCTTAGTTGAAGGAGGGCTTGATAAAATAATGCATTGTTTGAGTTGTTTGATGTAATGATGCCCTATAGACTATCAAAATGCATGGTGAGAGGTCTTAAGAAGCCCAAGGTTGTATGCCCTTCGTTGAATTTGATTATTGTATATCTAACAGGCCCTAGAGACAATGTGCCTAGTTTGTGAACCTAGAAGGTATCTAGAATGAACCTAGAAGGTATCAATCCCAAAGCCTGGATAGTATCTTGCTATGTCTTAAGATGGCCATATACAAAAGGAATTGGTTTATAGTGCTCGGCAATCGCAAAACCCCAACTTGTTGTCTTCGAACCCTGTCAACTAGGGCTTCCTCAATCTACTGTCTCCACATGACCCTGCAATGAATTGGTGATAGATTCACCATCAAATGAACATTGTTCAATGTTTCCAATCACCAAATAGACCCCTTGTTTGGGTAGAATGCCCACTGCTATACCCGAGCATGCATTTTCAATGCACTGTCACACCGTTATTGACTGTGACCACTCCTATCTTGCTCTATCTTGCACATACATGGTTAATAATATGTGATACATGTTAAATTAGGTCACTCCATGAATATCGGGCCCTCATACTCATGGAATGATTTCCATTAGGCTAAATCCCTACTGCAATAACCATAACAAACAAAGAAAGTTTACTATTCTACAAACTAGCGTAACAGTGAACTCACTGCAATGTTTGGGAATTCATCAATAGTGAATAGAGAGATTAAAAAACTATGTCAATGCATATGGAACTCAACCCAATCAAATTGAAGTTCTAAACATGAGACAGTTTGCAGGAAACAGAGAGGTTTAGAACTTAATTCTGCGCCAGTTCATACAACACCAGCATTCAAGTTTCACTTCTGAGTTATAGTTGCTCTTGTTACCAGAGTTCACTTCATTTTAGTTGTTAGGTGTCGAGGTTGTTACTGGGTCTTGTAGGTTTCTTATTTGCTCAATATTTTAAGTTTTTTTGTTATTTTCTTGTCCATATTTTGCTTATTTTGTTTGAATTGGCAGAGTTGTATGGTGAATCACCGAGTTCTTTTACTTTTGATATTTGCAATCTCGTTCTAAAAGTTTACTAGGATGTTGGTTAATTCCAATAGGCTTGCATATTGAGGTCTTCCCTCAGCCATAATGAGCTTGGGAATTGGCCAAGCCCTTTGCCATAATAAGCCATCTTTTCTTGTATTAAAGATCGTATATAAAAAATTACAGATTTCAACCATATGTAACTGTTGTATCATCCTAAAAGATAGTATATGACCGTGCATGGTCAACATTGTTACTTTGCTGTCCTGAATACCATTACAAAATAGGGATAGGGATAGTGTCCCCTACCACATGTAAGCTTCCAACAACATGGGAGGTTGACTCGGGGTCATCCACTATAGTCATGCGAACCTTGGGAGGTCCATCAGTTCTTCCAGCAAGATCATGGAGAAGGCTGATGTATTGGAGAAGGCTGATATAATGGACAAATATATCAATCCTTTGATATATTTGTCCATTATATTGACATGATTACTTTCTTGATTGATTGGTTTGACCCATAAATTACAGACTTAGGAGTTTGAGGAATTGTTCATTGTTTAAGGCTTATGGTTGAACATAATTTCTACTATTTTTTAGTGCAAGGCTGATTCGCTAGTTTAAGAATGAATAATCTTAAACTAGTGAATCACCCTTGCACTCAGCCTGATTCACTATGAGATGTCCTCATTTGTGACAAGGACAGTCACGAATGAGGATAGTCATTGTGAAGACAACAAGATAATGTACAGTCAGTGTAACATGGATCAGTACCAATACCAATACTTCAATACCAAATGAGGAGGAGTGGCAATGAGCCCATATTTGCATGGTTCAATACCAATACATTCAAGTGGCAATTACACAAGGGACAGTCACTGTGAGATGTCCTCATTTGGTATTGGTACTGATCCATGTTACACTGACTATACATTATCATGTTGTCTTAAACAATGAACAATCCCTCAAACTCCCAAGTCTGTAATTTGTGGGTCAAACCAATCAATCAAGAAAGTAATCTTTTGTTCAGAATACTTTCTTGTAAGAAGAAGTTGGATGGATCACTTCAACCTCAACATCCATGTTTCACACTTCTTTTGACAGCTCTAAATATGTCATAACGCAATGTTGATAACATGACAATATTAAATATAACATGAGAACATTAAATATAACATGACAACACTACAATATATCATAACTAATTATGGTTGAATCAACCTTGCCACTTTTTGTTTTTCTCAATGAATTTTGTTTAATTTTTGGATTGTTGTGGTTCATGAACTCTCAAGTATGAGTCTAATAGACTTTGTAAATGTAGAAAGTTGCATTATTTGTATTGTTCTGATATAATTATATGTATTATTTGTATTGCATTAAATGTTAGAATATTTATGTAATAAATGTAGTAAAAATGGTGCAATGCATTATTGATATAGGCTTGATGGCTCTTGTGAATGTGCCAAACTGTCGATGTGGTGGTGGACGGTGCATTATGAAGACTTCATAAACACCAAACAACCCTGGACGACAATTTTGGTGCTGCCCAAATAGAAAAAAGGTTGCTAATGTGTATATATTTAATGTTTGTAATGTAAATATTATTCATTATATTATAAGAACTAATGTGGATTGGGCATCGCAGGGAAATAATGGCTGCGGATATTTTAGTTGGGTCGATGACAACTCATCTGCACCTATCCGCCCATCTCCACTTATCCGCAATGAAGGATTTGAGTGTAAAACGTGTCAGACTAGGGCAAATGAAATTATATTTTTATGATGCCTTCTCTGTATTGTAATTGCATATGTTTGTTTTGACCATATGCGGAGATGAGCTCAGGAATTAGCCAGTTTAGTATTTCCATATTGTAACTAGTATTTTAATATGGATTGGCATAACTTCTCTTTGTGCCAAGTGCACATATATATGGTTTCCATCTTTTTTTACAATAATTCTTCATGTTTATGGCTCAGGTGAGCCCCAATTTGCTATCAGTCACATGATTTATTATTGTTTTCTTGGTTATTGCTTTGTAGAATTCTAACCCAGGTTTGTAGAGAAATTTTGAGGTTAACAGGGATATATCATGTACAAACTCATTTAATTGGTCGTGTTTTGATCATGACAAGCGTGGATCATTCAGGTAAGAATCAACGGAGATCATAGAAGGTAATAATAATTAATAAGATTTTTTTTTAAAAACTCATACAAAAGTGAGCAACTGAATGTACTTCATTGGTGTACTAACAAAAGCACAAAGTAGTTGTATGTTCTATGTATGCAATGCCTAGAGACAAAAACAAGAGTTCGGGCATGACAGAGTGTCAAAGACTCATTAGACTAAATTATAACATTGTATCTGCATTATGTAAAATGAGGAATGCCTCATTCAAGTTGTAACACTGTATCTGCATTATGTAAAATGATGAATGCCTCATTCAAGTTGTAACACTGTATCTATGTAAAATGAGGAATGCCTCATTCAAGTTGTAACACTGTATCTGCATTATGTAAAATGAGGAATGCCTCATTCAAGTTGTAATTTTATATCAGTTCATGACTTTGTGGGGCTAGACCGGAGGTTTTCTCCACCTGACTCTTTCCTACCGGTGCTCCTATTGAGCTGGGTTGGCAACATTTTGTAAAAAATAAATAATAAAATAAATAACTTGTTTATAAATTTGTGTATTTTGGGTCTACATATTTTATAAATTTGTATAGGATTTTTTTTTTATATAAAAAAGTTATACAAAATGTTCAAATTTTTATAAACTTATAAACATAATTTTATTTCAAAATATTATAAATATTCAAAATTGCATACAAATGAAATAAAATAAAATAAAATAAGTATTCAAAAATAAAATAAAATATTATAATATTATTTTATTGCAAAAATAAAATAATTTTTTAAAAACAAAATAAAATATTATAATATTATTTTATTGCAAAAATAAAATAAATATTCAAAAACACGAACAAAATGTGAAAAACATCATAACATTTGAAAAAATCATAAATTGTTATAAAGAAATTAAAAACAAATTCTCATTTAGTGCACATTCCAATTCCAAAATGCGGCACCCAAACGCGGAAAATACATCTTCTCAGTCATCTTCCAGGTGCGTCCAAACGGGTCGAACACATATTTCGGATATCATTTTGAGGATATGATATTCCCGAATTAAAGCATATTCCAGAATTGACTATATCCGGCATTCCGTATGCCTACGTCCAAACGGGCCCTTAGTTTATGATTTAAACATTGCCCAATTTTGTATCTATTTGGGCCAATTTGTTTGCTGGAATTAGATTTGAAATGGGATTGTTTGCTTGTTAGAATTGGGATGGAATTGTCTTTCTATCGTGTTCAATTTTGTATCTATAAGGGTCCGTTTGTTTGCTAGAATTGGGATGGAATTATCATTGTCAAATTCTGGAATTGGCATATTCTATGTTTATTTTCAAAACATGAAAGTATAATAGGGATTTGTTAATTCTCATTTACCCCCAAAACTGACTTTTTAATCTTCCATCTACAAAGGTGGAATTGGAAAATGAATTCCAATTCCACTTAAATGGGAATTGGGGGTAAATCAAATTTTTTACTTTTTGAAGTCCGTGATTATCATATGCATCTCAACTTCATCTTCCTGCAACTTCGGCTATTTGTAACGGGTTATTTGCAATGGGCTATTTGCAACTTTGGCTATCAGCAAATGCACCAACAGTTTGAGAGAATTGTAGGTAACATCAAAGGAGACAAATTTGTGTAATTTTATGCTTATGATGTTTGGATTTGCTGCGTTTATGATGTTGGTGTATGCACCCAAAAATGGTCACCTAGACTTTGGGCTCCATTTATTTGATTTATCAATCATGAATCATTTTTATCAATAATCAATATTTTCAACAATATCAATCTCCTGATCAAGTCTTAATTTCGATCATATATTGGATTTTTATCCTTGGGCTAACCATTTATCCTAAGTCTTTATTTCATTAAAAGGAATATTTCCTCCCCTTTTAATTAAATAAAAAGCCCCACTTTTCCTCTTATCCTAAGTTGCACAAATAAAGCATTATTCTTATTTTATAAAAAGAGAAAAAACACTTTTTGTCTCATATGGACATAAAGTCAACTCATATTTTCTCATTGGAGGATACTTGTGCACATGGATTGCTCCTCTTTCAAGCTCTACCGCTGATTAAGACTTTTTGCCTCTTAATCTCAATGGTCTATTTCTTTGCATTTCTTATAAAAGGAGAGCTCTCTCCTTCATTTGCATACCATGTTTTTATGCTAATGTTATGCTGCAGGTTTTAGGTGCATTTGGAGTTTTTGAAGATATTGAAGACTTGCTTCATTTCATTACATCATTTAGTTACATATTTCCTTTGCTTAGTTTGCATGATCATAGCATATTAGCTTAGTTTCCTTTTATGCAATAGAATAAGCTCACATAGTCTAAATAGGAGGCATTGTAATCCATTGCTATTTCTTTTCATAGATTAGTTGCATTGTACTTTCCTTTCATAGCTTAGATTGCATTCTCATTTAGATTTGCATTGCATTGCATATTTGATTCTTGGAGATATTGGCATTGTTGCCCTTGTCTTCACTTGAATCTCTCATTGTATGGTTGACTAGCAAGGTTACAAGCTTGTAGCTCTAGCTGAGAGCAATTTTCAATCTTGCAACTCCATACATAGAGAGCTATGAGCCGCTTTGTGAGGCCTCATTCTTGAGCAACCTTGCATGTAATGGTTCATAGAAGTGCACCATTTTAGTGTATACATTTCTGGCGCCCACCGTGAGGCAGAGTAGACTAGCTTTGTCCTTTGTTTCATTTGCATTTTCATCATTTTTCAGATTATTTTTTGGAAGTTTCACAGTTCTGGTTTTCTGTCTCAGAGTATCGTGCGATACTTCTCAGAAATATCGCGCGATATACCTTTGTGTAGCAGTGTGACACTTCGCGCAAGAGAAGAATCGCCCGCCAGTACTGAGGTATATTGCCTGGCATCGTGCGAAGTATCGCCCGCCCATAGTGAAGAGTATCGCCCAGACTGAGGTATATCGCGCGACTATAGGAAATTGTGTCGCGTGATACTGGTGAAGTCTGAAGTATATCGTTTGATCTGGCAGAGACCTGCATTTCCAGTTTTATCATCTGAATTTGATCATTTTAGTTTGCTGGTTTATTTTACTGTATTTAGATAGGTCTAACCTGCATCTTTTAGCTTGAATCTATCAGTTTATTGCATATTTACATTTGGATTTTGATTTTGCTAACCTTGTTGGTCTAACAAGTTGTGTTTGTAGGTGCTCTCATTGCTTGAAATTTGCTAAAAACGCATGTCAAAAAGGGCTACTAACAGTTTTTGCAGGGCCGCCCAAGCATAAAAACAAAAAAAAAAATCTTGCTTGTTTATTTGCTTTCCTTTCAAGTGTGGCATTCACTAATTGTATTAGGAATCTTTAAAACCTTGTGAAAGAGATTTTGAGGTGGTAGGAGAAGTATGCTCTTCACATTTAGGTGAATCAAAAAATCTTGACCCATCTTAAGGTTTTGGAAGCAAGGGAGTAATTGAACCTCTTTGCTTGGTGTGTTTGGGAGAGATTTTTGAGATAGGGGAGTATGCTCTTCACCCTTGTGGTGAACTAAAAACCTTGAACCTCAAGAGTTGATCCATTCTTTGTTTAGTTTAGGATTTTTTAGCGGGCCTGCTCTTGAGCAATCAAGAGGAACGACTCAAGTGGGGACAACATTGTCATCATTTTCCTTGGTGGCAAGTGATTTCAACTCACTATAATCTCAAGGCTATCAAGGACATCAAAAACCTTGGTAGACATAACACTTATCTTCGTTTGATGTGAGTAGCTCATGGGATTGCGACCATGGGGAAAACATTGAACAAGAATGCTTAAGGTACTCTTGAGGCCGCAAGGTCCTAGTCCTTTATGAGGAGCAAGAGGGGTGTTGTGAACGGAAATCTTTATTAAGAACCATTAGATAGAAGCCACCTTGTTTAGCCGCTTATCTTCTTAGTGCAAGGATTGATCCAAGTGGTTTACCCAGATCACCTTAAGATACTCACCATATGTGTCCCTTTGGTTGTGTCATTTGACATTTCCACGACAAAGCCAACATCTCTTGTGGGTAACCACTTGGTGTGAGGCGAGGGGGAATCAAGTTGTGGGCTAATTTGGTAAGCATTGAGCCTTGACCTTTTAGGATAGATTTGCTTGAATTGTCTTCGGTTGTGTGATGCTAGTGCAAACGTTCTTACATACAAACAATCGGTAGCATTCATAGGGTGTTGTTTCAATTCTGATATCACAAGTGTTTGTCTTGGCAAGGTTGCTTTTGCCCTTGTTTCAAGTGTTTGAGACATGTTTGATCCCTCACTATTTGCAAACCTGCCAAAATTCTGCTAATATTGTGACTGAAATAAAAAATGTCAACCCTTAGACTAAAAATTTTGACCAAGTAGACCCAAAAATGCAAATTTTACACAATTCTGGTCAAGAGTTGAAGAATTCTGCAACAGTATCGCACTCTGTAAAGTGAAATATCGTGCGATACTTCGCGCTTGCTAAAAATATCGCCTGCTTTGAAGAGAAATATCGCGCGATAGTTCGCCCTTGACAGACTATCGCCCGACCTACCTGGAGTATATCACCTGCCAGTACTGAGGTATATCACCTGGCGTCGTGCGAAGTATCGCGCGGTTATAGGTATATCGCCCCAGTAGCCTGGAGTATATCGCCTGGTTAATTTCTGCCGTGCTTACAATTTGGTCAGTTTCAGTTGCTGTTAATAGGTTAGGTCTTAGAGTAGGCTTCTTGCCCTGACATTTGAGACCTGTCTTGACTCTAAATTTTTGGTTTTTAGTCCTCCGGGATAGCATCATTTGATTTACGAAATCACTTTGGAATAATTGTCAAATTAGAAGATTATTCTTGGTGCCAAGGTTCATCTCTAAGATTGTTAGCTACATTCTTGGAAAATTTTAGTGCTCTTATTGTCCAAATCACTTTCATTTAAATCTCAATTTCAATTATATTTTGGCCTAGTCCAACCTCCTGGTTCAAAAGTGCAAGGGTAGTCACCCTTTGATTTGAAGCACCTCTTTGACAGTGTTGGTAAAGCCCTTTTTTTTATCTTCTTATTTCTTTTTGGACAATAGAGGACTTTGATTATCCTAGTTTGGCGTTGACATTTTGAGAGGTCACCTTATCATTGAGAGTATCTTTCTTTCATGTCAGTTACGACAAGGTACCAAGTCAATCAAGGGAAGCAACCCCCTGTTGCCTTTAGCTAGTTACCACCTGTTAAGACTCGTCGACAACATAAGAGAAAATGACCCCTTTTTGATCAATCTCCTAAGAGTGAATCTGAGGTTTGTTTTAATCCGGGAGCTAATCCTAGTGAAGTGAGCACCTCTTTTGTACCACTTTCATCAAGTATGGACATGAGTTACACTTTCACCCGACAACAAAGAGAAGCCATGAATCAAACTCTTGAGGATATATTCCAATGACATAGAAGAGAGTATGGTGGTTCTTCTCATGCTAGTCCACCCGGGTCACCTCCCAACAACGCGAGGTATTTTGATGCTCACCAACAAGCCGAGAGACATCATAAGAAAGCTCACTCAAATTTAGGGTCACAACACGAAGACCAGAACAACGAATCTAGTGATCACCACATAAATGCAACCAATGCAATAAGGCATTCGAGATAATCCTCCCCACTTAAAGACACCTCTCGATATGCAAATACAAGATTGAGAAGCATTGAGAGAGAGAAGCAAGCCTATTTGGATGAACAAGCTGCTAAAAAGGAAAAATTCAGACAACTAGAAGAAGAGGAACGTGCGTTGTTGGATATAAAGAAAAGAGTCGCCCAAGAAGAAGAAGATAGACTCTACGCACAACAACTCCAAAGCTGATTCAACAGGAGGGGAACCAATAGTGGGACCAACTCACCCCCATCTACCCCTTCACCAAGTCCTAGAAGGAGATCAAGGATGCCCTCACGATCCCCAAGTCCTAGAGGAAGAAGGGTTTCAAGATATGACCATCATAGGAGACAGTCATCTCATAGACATTCAAAGCAACCCTCCCAACGAGCACATCATGGCTCACAACATGGAGGAAGTTATGCTAAATTTGATCACATGGATTTCATGACTATGCAACAAGAACCATCCTTTCAAGCATATGTGGAGCAATATGTGGAACAAAACAAAGATCAATTCTTGGAAAGTCTTATTAACAAAGGTGCTAAAGTTCCATATAATTTTGATGTTCACCAAAAGATCAAGAAATAGAGCTCTTCAACTGATGAGGTGATCTTACAAATGCAAAAGGATATAGACAGGATGAAGGCTCCCAAGAGCACGTTTCATTTGGACTCCATATGTCCTCACCCCATTGACAAAAGTGTGGTGATGGTAGAATTCCCTAAGAAAGTTGAGTTCCCAACATATGACAAATATGATGGCACTGGTGACCCTCACGACCATGTTTGACAGTTCTACATAATGAGCTTTTCCTTTCACCATGAAGACTCCTACTTAATGAGATTATTCCCAAGGAGTTTAAAAGGTCAAGCCATGGAGTGGTTCACCAACCTTTCCCCTCCAGTAAAGACATTTAAAGAACTTGTCCAAAGGTTTGTTCAACATTTTGCTTACAACTTATCGAAGTCGGTCACAATGCTTGATTTGTGCAAACTCAAGCAAAATCAAGGGGAATCTTTTGTCACATTTTTACAACGATGGAGGCAATTGTGTTCAAAATACCCAAGGACAATTCCTGAGGAGGAGAGAATTGATATCATTGTGAGCAATCTAATACCAGAACTAAGATATGAAGTTAAGAAAATCTCGTTTAATTCTTTTGATACTATGGTAGAGGTGGCATGTCGCATTGAGGATGTGCTAAAAGAACAAGGAATTTTGGCTAAACCAACAAATAACAACAATAGCCAAAATAACAATCCTAATGGTAACAAGGACAAAAAGAACTCCTATTGGAACAAAAACAAGCAAGTGGTCAACGACGGAGTTGTTGACTCATCTCAACCCAAAAATGAAGGAGTTCTTAACCTCTCTCATGCAGTTCAAGCTATGAAGTTGCAAGCGTCTTCAACACAACAAGACAAACCTAAGTATCAAAGGAGATCTAAAATGGAGAAGAGACAATTTACCAAATTGGGAGAATCTTATGTAGATGTTTTTAAGACATTAGTTGCTCATAATTTGGCACACCCACAGGATCCTACAAAACATCGTATACCGGATCCTTTACCTCATTGGTGGGATGCGAAGGCTTTTTGCGTTTTCCATAATGGGATTGGACATGACATAGAAAATTGTTTTAAACTCAAGCATCTTGTCCAAGACCTTATTGAAAAGGGACAATTACAAGTTGATGGTTTAACCACTAATGCGGATCATAAAGCCTTTAAAGAGCCCTTGCCTAAATATGAGAAAGGATAGAATTCTAACAATAAGAATGGAAAGGCGGCTATCAACTACACCTACACAAATGTAGAGAACGCTATTAACATGCTTGAAGTTGTGGATGATAGTGTCAACATGGTGAGAGGGAAAGATCCTTATGGACATAATGTGGACTCAACTCCTATGACTGATGAAAGACCCGCTGTGGTGATAAGAGGTCCTCACTCACATAGAATGCCCCAGTCCCTTAATGCTGTCACTAGGGGTCAGGCTCAAACTCCCATTATTATCAGAGGTCCTAGCACTAGCAAGTCTAAGCAGCCCATGTCCAAAGGCGTTCCTCCTAAATCTGCCATTGGTCTTGATTCCAATTATAATCTTATTGACCAATTACAACGTACACCCGCACAGATATCCATTTTTGAGCTTTTAGAATTGTACCCTAAGCACAAGTGTGTCCTTGAGGATGCTTTGCGAGCAGCCAACGTCCCTAACAACTTAGATATTGATCAATTCCAGAATATGGTCAACCATTTGGCTAGCCCTCATTACCTTACCTTCTCAGAAGAAGACGACAAATCCATCAGTCACCCACATAACTTGGCCTTACACATCGAAGTCATGATTCATAAAACCCGTGTCAGGCGTGTACTGATAGATGGGGGTGCGGGGCTCAATATTTGTACCATGAGTTTGTTGCTGGCTCTAGGATATTCCGAGAACGTCATTGACACAAGGAAAAAGATCACAATCAAGGCATATGATGAAGCAAAAAGAAGTTCTAAGGGATTGGCCATTTTGCCTATTCGCATTGGTCCAGTAGAAAAGGATATCTTATTTCAAATTGTTGATGTTGGACCTTTAGCCTACAACATTTTGCTAGGTAGGCCATGGATTCACGAAATGCAAGCAGTCCCATCAACGTATCACCAGTGTGTTAAGTTTCCCCATAATGGTGTAGAAATTTGCATACATGGAGATAGTGCTTTGTCAGTTAATAACATTTTTGCTGGATCACATGTACCTTTGAATAGGGAAGCTGACAGTCCTAGTAGTTCACTTGAACAATGCAAGCAGAAGTTTAAGACCATAGATCTTGGGATGGGAGATTATAAAATTGATTCTTTTACAAACATGCCAATCTCTCCTAGGTCTTATGGGAGACCATCACCAAATATGAAGCCTTCGTCATCAGCAATGACATTATTTGGAAAATTTGTTGAGTCTTCGGTCCCCATTCAGGAAGAGAAAGAGGAAGTTGCCATAAGGGACTGGATCTATCATGAGGAAAAATACAGACACAACGAGAATTTTGCTCCTTCACCCGAAGCTTATGGGAGAGGGTATACAATGGTTAAGAATATGGGTTATCCTGGATATGGTCCCCTTAGTCATAGGCTGGATGCTAAAGTTGAGCCTCTTGATCATGCTCTTTTCGGATGAAAGAATAAGTCCACGGTTGGCTTAGGTTTTGAGAATAAGAAGAAGAAAGGTGTCCCTGTCCCAGCTGCGACGGACAGTGACAGTGGCTCAGACTATACGCCTGATCTTTCTAATCAACAAGATGTGTCTGATGATTGGGTGCCCTCAACAAATCTCCTTTGGGGAGATTCCACAGATTTGATACTTAACAGTCCTACTATCCTAGCTGTGACGGATAGTGACTGTATGACTGCTAGATCGATAATGGAAAGTGTTGCTATCCTAGCTGCGACAGATAGTACCAATGCTAGCATTAGAGAGGGGGAAACCCTTCCTAATCTTGAGGCTTCTACATCACGAGGCCCAAATGATGACTCAGACACAGACTCCCATGAATATGAATGGGACTCGCTTTCAGATGCAACAGTTGATTTGGACATAGATATTGTCCATGCTTATAGTACCCAACCCGATGCGGCCAACGGGCTTAGTGTAGGACTAGAGGATTGCACTCCTCAAATTGCCTTAGTGGATGATGCTTCATTTGATAAGATGAGTTCTAATTTGGGTATCTTAGGAGAAGACTTGATGAATCCTGATTGTATGGTCACCAGAGATGACACCTTTCGCATAAATAACATTGAACCAGTCATTGACCTACCCCTTGTTCACTTTGACCTAATTGACTGGTCTCAGCGCCATCAAGAGCCTATATTCCTCACTTTTCAGAATGATTACGAAATTGCCTGCTATCTGAATGCTCTTGAACCTGTGGCTTCTTCCACCATTGAACCAACAACCAGCATGACAGAGCCTGATATTAAGTACCTCAGTCTAAAAATAAAAGAAAAAAAGAAAAATAGGTCTGATAGCGAAAACCACTTTGTGGCGGTATCAGAACCAAAAATAGTAAAAAGAAATGACGCATCTGAGGGTGAAAACCTCTTTGAGGCGCCTAAGGATGGGGTACTTAATAACTTGCCGAGTTATTTCCAGGATAGGTCATCAGTATTGATTGAACCAACAAAGCCAGTCAATTTGAACACAGAAGAAACTCCTCAAATAGTTCATCTTGCTCAGTCTTTATCAAAAGAAGAGACCAAGGCATACATACAGTTCTTACAAAAAAAGAAAATTAATTTTGCATGGACCTATTCAGACATGCCAGGGCTTGACACAAATCTTATAATGCATCACCTATCCATAGCTCCAGGCATCAAACCAGTGAAACAGAGACTCAGAAAAATGCATCCACATGTAGCTCTCCTTGTCAAAGCGGAATTAGAAAAACTTTTGAGAGCTGGATTCATCAGAGCCATCGATTATGCAGAATGGATCTCAAACATAGTACCAGTTTCCAAACATGATGGGTCCATTCGTGTATGCACAGATTTTAGAGATTTAAACAAAGCATGCCCAAAGGACAATTTTCCACTTCCAAACATTGCATGATAGTGGACATGACAGCGGGCTATGACATATACTCTCTAATGGATGGTTTCTCAGGATACAATCAAATCAAAATAGCTCCCGAAGACTAAGAGAAAACAACGTTCACATGTGCATGGGGAACCTATTGCTGGAACGTCATGCCATTTGGATTAAAGAATGCAAGAGAAACCTATCAAAGAGCTATGACCACTATCTTTCATGATATGATGCACAAAAATATGGAAGATTATGTGGATGATACCCTGGCAAAATCAAGAAAACGGGACACACACCTCAGTGATCTGGAAGTAATTCTAGATCGCATGGAACAGTTTCAACTCAGATTGAATCCAAAGAAGTGCGCATTTGGTGTCACCTCAGGCAAACTTTTAGGATTTATAATATCAGCAAAAGGTATCGAGGTTGATCCCGAAAAGGTCCAAGCAATTCTAGATATGCCACCTCCTCAAAATATCAGCCAAATGAGAAGTCTTCAGGGACGTCTTCAATCGATTAGGAGGTTTATTTCTTAGCTTGCAGATAGAGCGCAACCCTTTAACAAGACATTACATAAGGGTGCTTCTTGTGTTTGGAATGAGGATTGTCAAAAGAGCCTAGATCAGATCAAACAATACTTGGATAATCCTTCGATCCTAATGCCTCCTATTCCAGGGAAACCATTGATCCTATATATTTCAGCTACAGACACTTCCCTGGGAGCATTGTTGGCTCAATCAGATGATATTGGGAAAGAACGGGCCATATACTATATCAGCCGTACTCTAGTCTCCTATGAGATCAATTACAATAACATTGAGAAGTCTTGTCTTGCAGTGGTGTTTGCTTCTCAAAAGTTGCGCCACTACATGCTTGCTCATACCATACATTTGGTTGCCAAAATTGATCCTCTTAAATACTTGCTTAGTAAGGCTGCCCTCACGGGTAGACTTGCTAAATGGATGACGGTCCTAACTGAATTTGACATAGAGTACGTTGAAAGGAAGGTCATAAAAGGGCAAGCTATTGCTGACCAATTAGCTGATTTCCCAATTCAGGATAATATGCCGGTCCAAGTGGAATTCCCAGACGAACACATCTTGTATACGACTACTCGCACTTGGACAATGTTCTTTGATGGTTCCCGCATGCAAAATAGATCAGGTGCTGGAGTATTATTTGTTTCTCCACATGGGTACAATATTCCAAAGTCTTACAAACTTTTATTCCCATGTACGAATAATATTGCAGAATATGAAGCTTTAACCAATGGCTTGAGAATGGCTATAGAATGGAACATCACAGAGTTACATGTCTTTGGGGATTCTCAGTTAATCATCAACCAAGTCAATGAGGAGTATCAAACCAAGGATGATAAATTGATACCCTACAAAAAGATGGTTGATTCTTTGAGACGCTATTTCACCTTTGTGACGTTTCAACAGATCCCTAGGACAGAGAACAAAGCTGCAGATGCCATGGCCACATTAGCTTCCCTTCTTCAGTTGGAGACACATGAATCCAGATTTGAATTCTTGGTGGAAGAGCTACACCATCCCATCTTTGACTCGTCTAAAAGCAATGTCATTTGTACCATTGTCACACATGAGTCTTCCTGATATGGTGCTATCTATTCATATCTTCGTGATGGCATCATCCCCGACACATTCAACCGCTCTGAACACCGAAACCTCATCCATAACACCTCTCGCCACACCCTTATCTCTAGTGATTTATATAGGAGGGGTTTAGATGGAACGCTCCTTAGGTGCTTGGAAAAGGAGGAATCCAACCAAGCGTTAGTTGACATCCGCGAGGGCATTTGCGGTGGACATTCTAATGGTCTTGCCATGGCCCGAAGGTTGCTTAGGGCGGGATATTATTGGCCCACAATGCAGATAGACGCAGTAGCCTTTGCTAAGTCGTGTGAAAAATGTCAGAAACATGGAAACCTGATTCATGCTCCAAGTATGGAGTTGATCCCTTCTGTTTCTCATTGGCCATTTCAGCGCTGGGCCTTTGATCTGGTTGGGCAGATTCATCCCAACTCATCAGTTGGACATAAGTTCATTATTACTGCCACTGACTACTTCACAAAATGGGTGGAAGCTGTGCCACTTTCTGTTGCTTCAAGGAAGACTATCTCCTTGTTCATCTTGAATCATATTATTTGTCGATTTGGAGTGCCTTCTGAGATTATCACTGATAACGGAGGTCAATTCAAGAATAAGGACCTAAAGCATTTATGCAAAAAGTTTAAAATCAAGCAACATTGGTCCTCCATCTATTTTCCATAGAGAAACGGACAGGTAGAAGCCTCTAACAAAACCATTCTTAAAATTCTTCATAGGACAGTGCACAAGAATGGCAGGGATTGGCACTTACAAATCAATCTAGCACTATGGGCTTACAGAACAAGCATTCGCACACCTACAGGAGCCACTCCTTTTTCTCTCACCTATGGCGTTGAAGCGGTATTGCCTTTAGAAGTCGAGATACCATCACTTAGAGTCTCACTCAAAGGTTTGATTACAGATGAGGATTACCACGCCATGAGGTTACAGGAATTAGAACTTTTAGATGAGAAGCGCAAGGCTTCCTTTGATCATATGAGAGTGTATCAGAAGCATATGTCCAAAGCATTCAACAAGAAGGTTCGCCCTAGAGAATTTCAAATAGGTGATCTTGTTTTGCGAGAGAACCCTAAGAACCAACAGAACAGAGAATAAAAGGGCAAGTTTGAACCTAACTGGCTTGGACCATATGTCATCACAGCTGCTTTTGGTACCGGTGCGTATTTACTGTCAGATCCCGATGGAGAACAGCTCCCTGATCCCATCAACATTGTGCACCTCAAGAAGTTCTATCCTTGATGCCCATTCTGTCTGGGGGCATCCCTTGTACATATTTTATGATCCTGAAAAAAATACCAAAAATATTGATATATGATGCTGAAAAAATTCTAAAAAGTATAAAAAGTCCTGAAAAAATACAAAAAAATCAAAAAATTCATAAATACAAAAAAAATAGAAAAAGTGCCTTGGTGAAAACCTGGAAACAGGCGCCTTGGTAGCAAAAATGAAAAATTGAAAAAAGATTCCAAGTGGTGAAAACCTAGAAACAGGCGCTACTTGAGGCCTTCACACTCCTATTTGTTAGCATGCGTCCTCAACACTGAGCCTTTCCCTCATGCCTTGACCTTATTTGGCTTAGTCTGGAATTGGTCTTTGTCTTTGTCTAGGGGGCATAACTGTTAGCATTGGTCTTTTAGGTGTGTTTGTCTCTTGGGGCATTTCACAAATAAGTGTTTTTCAACACCACCCCAAACAATATTTTTCAATGCTACCCTTGCGTCGAGTGTTTCTTAACACTTATCAGGTGTCTTACCCAACAGTTTCATATGATGTGATATTTCTCACTAAGCAGATGTGATACTCAAAGTTTGACTCTATGACCAACACACACGCACTTAAACAATCAACTCGCTGGCGATATGATGACTTTATTTTTCTTTGTTTGCTGTCTATGACGATTTCTTTGATGAGTGGTCTCTCCCTGAGAAGTTTTCGATGATGCATAGCTAGAAGACTGAGGGCATGAGAACATGTTTTATTTCTTTATCTGCTTGTGGGTATAGTTTGTTGATCCTAACTGTCATGAGCATTTATGCTGGTCCTACTTGACACTATGGATTGACAAGATATTATCCTTGACTATTTTATGCGAGTGCATGCTTCTAGCTATCCTGATTTTCATGTGTCTTGATACAAGCATAATCTCGCCATATCAAACTTAGGTGATCTCACTGCATTAGTCATCTTGACCTATATGTCTTTGATGCCTAGGTGGGATTCCCACATTTCTATCTGATAAAGATCATATTCATATCCACATAATTATGCTAGTGTGCATTGTATGATCTTACGACGCTACCAATAACGCTCGATGATGATAATTAGATGTCTATAAGCGTTGTGACCTTGCAAGTCAACCACTTTCATAATAGCTTGCATTTTTAAGGTCATGATAGTCTAGTTTTGCATTTCTTGCATATGGAGAGAGCTCTCCTTTTCATCTTACGTGGACCTGTCAGTCGACTACGCTCACCTTTCCTTCTTCTTGATCATGTCTTTCACTCCTTGTCCTTTTCATCTCGAACCTGTTCCTGTTCATCACAAGGGGTTAATCATATCATCATATCTATATCAAAACTGTCATTTTCAAGAAACATGAGTCTATATCATACACATGAAAATTAAACATACATCTATGAGAGAGAACATACATAAGCATGTACATAAGCATTTTTGAGCAAAATGACAAGACAATATACATAAACTGATACATCCATCACAAGAGAGACATAAACACATGATATAATCAAACATCCAGTAATCTCATATATACATCAATGTCATGATACAATATACAAATGAGATCCCATAATCTGAATCAATGTCTCAAGATATGTATAGACATCTATCAACCTAAGACCTAACCCTAAGACTCGCTACCACCCTCGTGAGGAGCTCGTGGTGGTGGAGGAGGCATGACTCTCCTATCGAGTATCGCATCTGATACCCCTGCCCTCTGAGAGTATGATGGTGCTCTCTCACCCTCTGGAACGGCCTGCAAGTAGAGTCCGTGATAATAGGCTGCTCTTGCTGACTCCCGTCGGAGCTCTAGTGCATCTGCCTGTGCCATCGCCTCACGGCATGCTATCTCTGCCCTGAGATCGGCTATCTACTGATCTCACTTCGCTCTCAGATCCAGTAGCTGCTGGTCTCTCACTGCTATAGTAATCCAAAGCTACTATATCTCTACCTCCTGAGCATGTATCTGGGCTCTCAGATCATCTCCACCCACAGGCTGATCCTGTTGTGCCTCTACCTGCCGGCGAGCTGGTCTCGCCTCATCCTCAGGCGTCGCCGATCTCTGTCCGCATGACCATTTTCAGCCACCTGATCTCGATCCCTCTCCTCTCTCCATCCTCCTCCCTCTCCCCCTCCCACCATCTCCTCCGTCCCCTCCGTCCCCTCCGTCTCCCCCGTCATCTCCTCCGTCTCCTCCCTGTGCTGGTACCTGTGCATCTGGTACCATAAATTGAAGGAATGGTGCCCTCCGCCGCTCTGCTCTGTAGGCTACATCAGCCCCCGCATCTGCCACATCTGGGAAATACTCCCAAGGCTCGCTCTTGATACCCGTTGTCTCTACGACAGCCTGCTGATAATCCAACATAGGTAGCCACCCATGACCCTCCTCATCCCTGGCCCTGGCATATGTAGTAGTCTCTGTCGAGACTCGCTACTGCCTCCCAAACTGCCGCCACACCCGAGTGATACAAAACCTCTCTACTATCTTGGCATATCGACCTACTAGTGGCCGAGTGCACATCATGTAGCTCAGCTCATCGACTGCATCTCCCCAGACCTCCACCTCCCTATATGGCCTCCATGTGAACGAGGCTATCTCATCCAAAATCCTCCTGTAATACGTCACATCCCCAGTATGGGCATGTGATATGAATCCTAGGTACCTGTAGATGAAGGGGTACCTCCTCTCCCTCGGTTGAACCCTGGGGCGCACTACAGCGATGTGCTCCCACGCCCACACCTGTGCTAGGATGGCACCGCACACCCATGTCCGACCGTCTCTGTAGACAATCTCATGTAACTCATGATACATCTCTGCGAATATGGCAGGACCCCATGTCATCCGACGAGGCCTGCCTACCAAATCCACCAGTAGTCTCGCCCATCCTAGCGGGAAACCCTTCTGACTGCGGTCAGTCATCAGGATCTGAGAGATGATAGATGCCACTATGCATGGCACTGGATAATCTCTACCGAAGTCATCTATCAGCCTCTCCCAGCTGACATGCCTGTCCAGAATAGTAACATCATGGAACATCTCCTGGATCAGTCGACGCCCCTCAGTGGCATCCTGATCATAGTACACCTGTGCCAACAAACAAATCATGTCAGTTTTCATCTTATGGAAACATTACATTTATGATTATATCTCAAAACATGATTATACTCACAGGCTCGCCATGGCACGGAACCCGTAGTATCCTGTAGACATCCTCTAGTGTGATCGATGCCTCTCCGGTAGGCAGGTGGAAGGTGTTGTGCTCACTATGCCATCTCTCAGCAAGAGCAGTCAACAACCCATGATCGGCCCTGATATATGGGAATCTCAACAGATATCTGAATCCCATAGCTCTGATGTCGCCATTGCCCGGATCATCTAGATCTTGGACACACCGCAACCCAGTCACCTTCGGCGCTCTGATGATCAGCATCAGAAAGACCTCCTGCAAGCCAAAAACCAAGCTAGTTGTTAGCATATATCATGATGGATGTCTAAAAATCAGTATACAACATCTCTAAAACATAACATTGTCTAGACCCATGTCATTTTTGCTTAAAAATGTGTCAAAAAAATCAAATTTTTAAACTGGGCGATATTCTTTTTTGGAGAAGTATCGCGCGATACCTCTCCCTATAGCGGGGCGATATACCTTATGCCGTGCGATACTTCACCCGGTATCGTGCGATCTTTCACCCAGTATCGTGCGATACTGGTGTCTTAGGTCGCACGATACTTTGGGGACCCACGAAGTATCGCGTGACACTTCTCCCCAAAGGGCGCGATACTTCTAAAGTATCGCGCGATAGTTCGCTCAACCAAAAAATTTGAAATTTGAAAAACTTGAAAAATATGCTAAAAAAAGGTATTAAATGCGAACAATGACTCAAAAAGCTTGAGTTTTTCGAAAACATACCGGGGCAGGATAGTGTGGTGGCCGGTTATGCAACCGGGCGCGCTCGAATTGATGCCTGTAGACGGGAACTCCTGCTTGCTGGGCCATTTTCTCTCTCTAAAGCTCTCAAGATTCTCAAATCGCTAAAAGACAAATGATCTTGAAAATGACATTTTGACCCCTTTTATAGCCTTTTGACTTTTTGACCTCATTTTCAAAACACCTCGAAATTGCGCGAAAATTTCCTAGCTAATTTCGATGTCCTGGATTCATTTTTGGACTTGAAATCGAAATCCGAGGTCATCTTGATAGTCAGAATCGCATTTCAAAATCTTCCCTTCTTTTGCGCAGTTGGCTACATCTTTTGAGGCCTAATCCTTCGACCTTTGTTGGGGCATCATCCTTTCTTCATCTCCATGTCTTCCAAACTTCTAGTCTTTCATTTATCTTCATTCAATTCACTCCTTTCTCACGTTTGACTGCATCTTTTTCAATCAAGCTGGGGCATGTTTCATTGCCTAATGGTTAACCTATTGACCCTTACCTTCGATTGTGATTTTATCAACCTTATCAATCCGCTGTTCTCCTCTCTACCTGATTTCAATTTCGATTCCGAGGGGGCAGTATTTATGGGATTCTCATCCCTGATTTCCTTGATTCTCTTGATTCAGACATCTTTTGTGAGCTTTCGCTCAAATTTGAGATTCTTATCTCTTACTTTGAATGTGATCCCGAATCGACCTCATGTTCAAAGGCCTTTGTCTATGTTTGTCCGGGTGTGATCCCGAATCAACCTCACATTTGAGTTATTTTGTGATCCCAGATCGATCTCACATTTCAATTCTTCTTTGACTGCATGTGTTCCTAAATCGATCACACATTAGTCAAAGAGGGGCAAATGTATGCACCCAAAAATAGTCACCTAGACTTTGGGCCCCATTTATTTGATTTATCAATCCTGAATCATTTTTATCAATAATCAATATTTTCAACAATATCAATCTCCTGATCAAGTCTTAATTTCGATCATATATTGGATTTTTATCCTTGGGCTAACCATTTATCCTAAGTCTTTATTTCATTAAAAGGAATATTTCCTCCTCTTTTAATTAAATAAAAAGCCCTACTTTTCCTCTTATCCTAAGTTGCACAAATAAAGCATTATTCTTATTTTATAAAAAGAGAAAAAGCACTTTTTGTCTCATATGGACATAAAGTCAACTCATATTTTCTCATTGGAGGATACTTGTGCACATGGATTGCTCCTCTTTCAAGCTCCACTGCTGATTAAGACTTTTTGCCTCTTAATCTCAATGGTCTATTTCTTTGCATTTCTTATAAAAGGAGAGCTCTCTCCTTCATTTGCATACCATGTTTTTATGCTAATGTTATGCTGCAGGTTTTAGGTGCATTTGGAGTTTTTGAAGATATTGAAGACTTGCTTCGTTTCATTACATCATTTAGTTACATATTTCCTTTGCTTAGTTTGCATGATCATAGCATATTAGCTTAGTTTCCTTTTATGCAATAGAATAAGCTCACATAGTCTAAATAGGAGGCATTGTAATCTATTGCTATTTCCTTTCATAGATTAGTTGCATTGTACTTTCCTTTCATAGCTTAGATTGCATTCTCATTTAGATTTGCATTGCATTGCATATTTGATTCTTGGAGATATTGGCATTGTTGCCCTTGTCTTCACTTGAATCTCTCATTGTATGGTTGACTAGCAAGGTCACAAGCTTGTAGCTCTAGCTGAGAGCAATTTTCAATCTTGCAACTCCATACATAGAGAGCTATGAGCCGCTTTGTGAGGCCTCATTCTTGAGCAACCTTGCATGTAATGGTTCATAGAAGTGCACCATTTTAGTGTGTACAGTTGGTACATAAATATGTAGCTAATTGAGAAGCGAGTGTAACTATCTTGATTGATGAGGGTTTCTAGAAATAGAATTTCTCTTTCTTGCATATTTTGAGATTGTAATTTCTCGTGTATCTTGAAGCTCAGCTTTGTCATGGCATTATTTTTGCAATGCCATTATTCAAGTGGTATTCTAATTCCAAAATTATGGAACCAAATGCAGAAAAAACATCTTCTCACTATGAATTCCAGGTAAACCAAATGGTTCCAGTCATATTCCAAAAACCATTCTCTGGATTTAAAACTTCCTGAATTGTCAAATACTGGAATTTGACAATTCTAGCATTATTTAATTCCATCAAACAAACGGAAGAAAATTTACAATAAGTGTATGGAGATGGGTTCATTGCATTTCCTCATAAATACCACTATTTGTCTCGAGGCTTTGGAGAGACATATGGCCTTCACAGTGTGTCTCAAGTGTTAGATTGTAGAAGGCTTTCTAGACCAACGATCTACATGTTTTACAAGGGGAGGAAGTAGAATGATCATTGGCAAACTTTTTTGAAGGTGATTGTTCATTGTCTCTTTGGCCTACCTAGATCTAACTTCATTTCATGCCTCGATTGCAGGTTTTGTCTTTCCTCTGCTTCTCTGAAGAGGCTTCATTGTAATAGATGTGGCCTCTTAGCCACTTTCATATAATGACCCTACAAATAATATAAAATATTTACAAAAATCTTTTAGAAATGGGGTTCACATAGGCCAAAAAGATATGTAAACAAATGCCAATTGAAAATGAGGAATTCAAATATCTATTGTCTATAAAATATTAGAGTCTATTATATCATCCATTTGTTTTTGGTTAACATATGGTGACACCAATATGGCCCTACTTATATTCCTTACAAGAGGCACTTAATTGTGCTACAAACGATCGCGCACATACTCTACCCCCTTGTGGGATTTAAACATGTGATCTTTCTTTCATGATACAAGTTCTTCACCACCATAACAACTCAAGTAGGTACAAAGGTATACACTCCACGCCCATTCTATGTTTTAAAAGAGCTCACTATGAACTAAATTTTTATTTAACAAATTATTTCCATTGGATGTCTATACATATCTGGCCACCCATTAAATTTGTTGGGATTGTCAATTCGTCGAGATTTGGTCAAAGATAAATGAGTTGGAAGATCGTTCGGACTTCAAGAAGATTGCAATTTATGGAGGCCATTAGTAAATTTTGTAGCTTTTATGAAGCTAGAGTGAGCCATGATTTGAAGGAAAATAAAGGTTTCCTACAAAGTGAGCCAAATAAAAAGATCTACTGAGGAGACAAGGGCAATTATTGACCAATTTCTAGAAAAGCTGCCAATTCGGTTCAAGGCTAGAGTTGCACTATTGGTGCTCAATGATCATAGATTTAGTGTGCTTCATTGGTCTTATACATTATTTTGACAAATACAGAATGTTGTGGCATTTAATTACAATACTTCTTCATTGATTGATTACACTTATATTTTCATAACTTCAGACCATTGGTATACTCCTCTAATCTTCTTATCTCCTTTATAATAAATTTCTCTTGCTTAGTTTTTTCTATATGCTTTAAGTATGCTCTTCTACACAATTTCTCACTCTCTCTCGAGGATCCTAGTTTTAGTTACATTTACAGCCATAGTGTATAGAGGTCAACCACAATTTTTTGAATAAGTGTTGTGTTTATTTAAAGAGACTACTCTCAAAAAGTCTAGAAGGATATTTGATGAAGTTGTATACTGATAGTCTTAGAAAATCCCAATTTTGATTAGGAAAGTTCTTAGTTGTTTGAGGATATAGAAAATTTGAAGAAGTTGCTAGTAAGTGTTGAGGTTGAGAAAGAATGAGATATTGTGTGGAAGAGGATACTTAAAGTCTATAGAACAAACTGAGCAAGAAAAAGTTATAAAGCAGATAAGAAGATTAGAGGAGGATGCTAGTGGTCTGAGGTTATGAAAACATAAGTGAAGTTGTCAATTGTTAAATAAATACTATGGTTGAATTCCGCAACATTCTGTATTTGTGAAAGTATGTATGAGACCAATAAAGTCGACTAAGATAGGATCCCTAAGTATCTGCAACATGACTCTATAGGAGATGTTGAGAAAATACAAGTTTTTTACACCTAAATCTATGATGAACTAGTAATTGAATGGGTTGCACCTCATGGTTAGAGCATCCCAACAAAATCATGGGATTTCCTAGATTTGTATCAAATGCCTATGAAATTCCACAATTGTAGGATATATACAAAAAGCTTATAGACAAATGCAATTGGCAGGTGTAAAGCCAAACTCCACTAATTTTGCTTGTGCTTCCTTACTGTGCCAATATGGGAGCTATGGAACCGAGCATGGACTTCCATTGAAGTGGTAGAACAACTAATTTCAAGTGGAATAAAAAATCAAAAATTTAGTTTCACATCAACTTTTAAATCCAAAATTTATGCGAATAGGATGATGGGTTTATAAAAAACAATCACTACATTAAGATTCTTGATAGGACTTATCAATATAATTATCCGAACATATTGTAAACCTTTCCACAACAACCAAATGATGTAAAGTATGTCGAATAACACTTGAATATGCCTTTACATTTGCTTGCAGTCCATGTCTTTCATTTTATTTTTCTACTCTATGCTTAACCCACATCTTATAGCTTATCAATAAAGCCAATCCCCATGGGAGCATTGAATAATATTGACAAATGTCCTTAATATATCTATGAGTACCATATATATAAAAGGATACAATTGGATAATTTTCAATGGATATTACAAGGATCTCATGCATGAACCAAGAGACCAATTAAAAGAAGGCAATGTCTGGTCAACTGAGGCTAATCCCTTTTAGCAATGACACACTTGGTGTCTCGCTTGACTCCACACTAAAAGGGTAGACTAAAAGGTTGCAACTAGTGGTTTACAAGATTTTATGTCCAGTTTATCTAGAAAAACCCCAAAATCCATTTGCGTGTCAACCCCTCAAATTGCGCCCTAACTTGCCCAAACACCAAACAAGAAATAATTGTAAAGAACAAATAGTAACAATCAATGAGGTAGCTTGAACAATTTGAATGTAACTTATCCATAAAATCTTTGACAAAACCATTGGTGTATGCTAAGGGTACAAGGACCAAGAGCATCAAAACAAAACCTAACTTTCACAATTAATAAATTGATTTTGTTGAATCATCACTGTAGATAAGTAACATAGCCTAGTTGAATTACCGGATGAAATAATGAATAGTTATAATGCAACTTATCTAAAAATATTCCAAATATAAAACATGAGCACAAAGTAACAAAACCTAACACTTGCCCGAACAATAAGTTGTCAGTGAGAAATAAACAATGAAGACAAGTGAGGTAGCTCAGTCAAATGCTTGAACAAAAGCTAAAATAGCTCCCACACAGCTCACTTGAACTATCAAACAAAATTTCAAATAGTTTCTCCATCACACTTTGAGTTGTCAAACAAAACCTTCATAGCTTCTATGGTGACAGTCAAGAAAAGTTCTATGGTAACATCTACTTGCCTAAAACATCAAACCAACCTTAAGTGGCCTAGACAATAAATTGACTACACAAAATTGTTTTTTTAAAGGAAATTAATATTTATATTTACAAAATTGAAAAGCTAACTTCAAGTTGAAATAAGCAACTTGTGTCCTAAATTTACAAAGATTCTATCAAACAAACCCTGGCTACGCTAGTCAAGAAATTCATTGGAGACTATTGACAGAAAAATTATTCATTATTATATAACTAATGGTAATTGCGAGTTGAATTAAGCCAATAGTATCCCAAATTTACACTATTTCTAGTAAATAAATACCAAATACACCAAAATGAAACTAATATTGAAAAACTAAACACAAAGGAAAGACTAGGGAGAAACCCAAATATGGGCTCTGAGAAAACCAGGCCCAACCATTCTATTTATAATAAATGTAGAGGAGTAGAATTTACTACATACAGTTGAGAAAGGTGGTTGGACGACTATGATCGGCTGTACATGCATTTTGTCTATGCTGACAATGTTAGTTGGTGGTAATTAATTTATTTCAACATCCCCCCATAAATTAATTATCTAATTGTCTTAGATATGCCCCCATAATCTAGAAACGATGGGTCCTGGCCTAAAGCCTTGTTAGGTACCCATTTACAATCACTTAGCAAATCCAATCATTCATATTGCTTCCCCTCATCATAATCACTTGGGTTTTCACGGTTTACCTGTAACCAATGCAATTTTGAAGTGGTTTCAAGCTCACCACGAACTCCACAAACATCACACAAGTGGTTTCAAAACCACCACAAACTTCACACTGAAGTGGTTTTGGCTCACCACAAACCTCACTCACAAATGGTTTCAAGATCACCATAAGCTTTGCACTTAAGTGGTTTTGGATTACCACAAACCAAGCACACACTGGTCACAAACCATCACAATGGGGAAACCATCATCACTTTGGGCTTTTCTCCTTCTATACCTGGATCCATTGCATTTATAACCAAACTTACATTAGATAGATAGAAGATTCTAGATCAGAGTTAGTTGCAAAATTAATTGTAGACAGGTGAGGAGGAGTTTGTAGATAATTTTGGATACATGTAGGTGAGTGCAAGATAATTCTAGATGGTTCTGGTCTGTGTAGACAGTACCGGGTATAGATAATTAATTGATATTCTAACATCCCCCCATAAATTAATTATCTAATTGTTTTCAAATATCCCCCCATAATCTAAATAGGACAGGTCCCGACATTAAGTCTCCTTAAGTACCCATTTACAACACAAAATTTTGGTTCCCCTTATCACTATCACTTTGGAAAATTTGTTCCCATTGTCATTATCACTCTGGGTTTTTAATTAGTTCACCCATAACCATTTGGAATTTTTCCCAACAAATACAATGTTACATAATTTTAGGGTTTTCACCCAAACAAGTGGTTTTGGTTTACCACAAACCTCACTCAAGAAAGTGGTTTAAGGATGACCATGAACCTCGCAACAAGTGGTTTTGGATTACTGAGCACACACTGGTTCCAATGACCACAAAGCATCATTACGGGAAACCATCATTTCTTTGGGCTTTCTCATTTTGCACCTGAAACAAAATTGATTAGAGTCCTTATAAAAAAAAATTCATCTACCAAGATACATGGGTACCCAACCGCTGTACTCGTTAGTTGTATAGGAATTCTTTTCAGATACATGGTTCATCAATATGTTAAACCAAAAACTTTTGGGATGTCGAATACAACCGATAATGCACCCCTTACAATAAATCAGGTACAATACACTCTTCAACTTTGTGATTGCACAGTATTTGAGATTGACCTTTTTTTAAGAACCACCCAAATACTATCAACAACAAATTAAAACATCACCCTCTTGAAAACATCCTTCAAACAATCTTCTTAAATTAAGTGGGCGGGGATAGAGAAAAACAGGAAAAAAACAGAAGATACGCACAACACCAACACACCATTTTTTTTACCAAAAAGCACTTCATAACATATTTGTGACACATTTACGTATCACAATCTAAATTCTTTAACTACTTTCTCCTGTCTACGACAACTTTAGAAATAATGAAATTTATTTCCCTTTAGTTCTCTCACCTTCAAGATCCCACGATCTGTCTTGGCAGCCAGCAATGTTTTCAGACTATGCCCAAAACATGCAACAAATTTGAGCATGCTATTTAGATTTTCTAGACTGCTTATAGAACCCTAGTAGACCTTCTTTTTCTCCATACTTTACCAAATGCTTTGCAAGCTTATCAGCACTTACATCAGCAGGAACACAGACATAAAATTTCCATCCAACGAAGTCCTTCAAAGACCTCTATGCAGCGTCCATATGCTTGAAGGTAACAAGCCGTAGCCTTTGCATTTGCTGATATCTTTATCGCTGATGACTGTGCAGTCCTCAATCTCGCCGTGTTCAGCAAAGTCCTCTTTCACAATATCTGATGTGGTCTCCCAGACCAGGCCGTGGACAAAAGATTCTTAGCAGGCTCTGAACAAAGATTTTTCTGTGCACAAGGTCTTTGTCCGCGAGCTTTCGAATGCTTTTCAGCATATTGGGTTT
Source organism: Chamaecyparis obtusa (assembly GCA_027943335.1). Lineage (NCBI taxonomy): Eukaryota > Viridiplantae > Streptophyta > Pinopsida > Cupressales > Cupressaceae > Chamaecyparis > Chamaecyparis obtusa. The sequence continues at coordinate 324,491 of BSBK01010090.1, forward strand.
TTTAATGGCAGCCTCGCAGAGTATGGCAATGAGCTGGTTTTTGCTAAAGGGCTCCAGCAGCTCTGTAATCTCTTCCTCCCCAGGCTCTCTAAGATCTTCTACCATGTATCCTATAGCAGCCATTTAATACCTAATAATTAAACCACGTATCATAGAATAGACATCAATACTAGAGCATCCAACTCCCATGAAAAACCTCAGATTTAATAGCTAACACTAAGGCCATACTTTCATATGATCTCCTTAATATGCACGGCTTCTTCTTGATGACAGCATCGATGCTTCTCACTCACGTCAAACTGCCGAAGTCACCCAAATAATTCTCCAAAAAACTCCCTAGCAGGTAGTCACAACAGTTTCCACAATCTCCAAGATTTCCAACGGTCCTTTAATTAATGCAGCAGTTGAGCCTTTCACATATGAAACAAACCCACTTCTACCCTGTTCACGTGAAATTAGCATATAACAGCCAACGACGAAAGCTTCCAGCATTCAATAACAAAATCTTAATGATGCTCACACAACCAAGTCTAGCACCTCAGAGGATCAGACCTCACAAGATCTGCAACACAACTTGTTGAGCCACACAGATGATACTGTCTTCAGCAGCAACTTTCTAATAGCAATCTCCCTAGGCAGCTTCATAACAACAGCTTCAATCTTCAGCTCACCTTCAGAACATCACTCACCATTCCTCACTCCTGGACCATTCCTTACTCATGGCTCTGATACCAAGTTGAAAAACTAAACACAGAGGAGAAACCCAAATATGGGCTCTGATACCATATTGGAATCCTAAATTGGGCTCACCGAGCACAGGCCCAATCCATTGCATTTATAACCAAACTTACATTAAATAGATAGAAGATTCTAGATCAGAGTTAGCTTTAGAATTAATTGTAGACAGGTGAGGAGGAGTTTGTAGATAATTTTGGATACATGTAGGTGAGTGCAAAATAATTCTAGATGGTTCTGGTCTGTGTAGACAGTACCGGGTACAGATAATTAATTTATCTTCTAACAACTGATAGCAGGAAACTGCATGAGAAAGAAGGATAGAGAGTTTGAACAGGGCATGGCGTTTTCCTCACTGATAGCAGGAAACTGCATGAGAAAGAAGGATAGAGAGTTTGAACAGGGCATGGCGTTTTCCTCTGCCATGGTTGACATGTATGCACCTGTGAAAGCAAAGACAGGAGTGGTGAACTGTTTGACAAAATGCCTCAATGAAATGAGGTTTAATGGAAATCAAATACGCTCGTTCTAAAGTTAAGCCCTAAAGATCTTTTACTTGCCCGTGTTTTTTTATGCTGTGTGCCCTAAAATGGGCTCTTTGCTATGCTCCGTGTCCCTAAAGGGATTCAAGACGTACATGTTAATCCTAACAATTATTATTGAAATAAATACTGAATAACTGTAGAAATCTGTACTCATATAGCGATGAATCTGTGTTAATGTTATTAGGTCAATTGAGTTAAAAATATGACAGCAATATCTGGAGTATTATCTGTTTGCTGTAATAGATTTCCGTGTGTTTGTTTGTTTCTTTACAATTTAACCTCCCTCATTTTTATAAGATTTGGGAACATACATTCTGATCGCATTTCTGTTTTGCAACATGTACTTCTTAGCTAAGTAATGTAAAATTGTTTTCGAATTACTGTTTTTGGCTGTATGGATAGGTGTTGTGGAGTTTAACTGGATATGAATTGTGCAATGTTTATATCTGGGATTTATCAGGTGCTGAAAAATCTCGCCGAGTAAAGTAGGCATCTTTTAAACGTGGCAGATGCTTAGGAAACTGATAAGAACATTGAGATATGGAAGATCAAAAAATTAATCAAGGCCTTGAAGGCAGCTAGGAGTAGCGGTATGAGTATGATTTCTTTGGTAATGCCTCCTAGGGATCAGATTTAGAGTGTTACGAAAATGCTTGGTGATGAATTTGGAACCGCATCGAATATCAAGAGCAGGGTTAATCGACAATCAGTATTGGGAGCAATAACTTGTACTCAGCAAAGACTGAAGCTTTGCAGCAAAGTCCCACCGAATGTATTGGTGCTTTATAGAGGAACTATAATCCCAGAAGATGGAAAAAGAAAAGAAAGTAATATTTGATTTTGAACCCTTCAAGCCTATAAATGCACCATTGTATCTTTGCCAAAACCCTAACGAATTCAGGAAAAGAGAGTAAAGAGTTTCGCCTTACCGCAGAGTTTTGGACTGTATTATTTCTTGAAGAAGTAGAAAGAGAAGAATTGGAAGAACTGCCATGAGGTTTTTGCGTTTTTGCTGCTGGACAGTAGGAGTAACAGGCTTAGGGTTTGGATAACTCTGGTCATAGAGGTTGATTTATGGGCAGCCTGGAAAGGAGAAACAAACATTCCTGCGGAAGCTTCCAGAGCAGAGATGGAAAGAACTTCCTGGAAGCTTCCAGAATTGTAGTTATGAAGTTTTTAAATTTTTTGAATTGTTATAATGTTAGGAATTTTGTATTTTTTTAGAAAATTTTTTATTTTTTAACTTGCTCAAACCAATTGAAAATTAGAAAAACCATATTTTTAAATTATGAAAAATAAATATTAATAATCAACTATCATATTTCTGTACCAAAGGAATGCAGGAAATAATAATATTCGAAAAAGAAAGAAGACAGTGGGGAAGATTTTTCACCATTTTCGTGGAAGGAAAGCAATTCATCCACTTTTAAAAATTCCTCAAACTTCTAAGTACCTCTAATCTTTCAACACATTCTTGACAATGGGAAAGCATACGTTACAACATTTATAACATACAGTTTTGGGCATCGGGCTCTCTCTTCACGGGGGAAAAGGATGAAATTCACTCTTTTTTATAACTGTTGTTTGGGAAGCCGGGGTTCATGACCTGCAAGGAAGTCTGATTTTTTTACAGTGCCATTTTGGATGAAGATTAGACTCTCATTGTATTTCATGCGTCATCGTAAGATTTAACTTTTACAAGTGGACTCACATAACCCAAAAGACAAGTACACAAGTGCCAATTGAAAATGAAGAATTCAAAAACACGATGCCCAGATAAGATTCGTGTTGTACGTATGAACGTATACACTCCTCGCCAGTTCTATGTTTTAAAACAGCGCTCTCTCAGCTGATGAAGTGATTTTTTATTTTATAAATTATTTCCAGTGGTTGCTTGTCTACATCTGACCGCGCATTAATTCTGTCGGGATTTTAAAATATTTAGCAAAACTGCCTGTCTGCAACTGATGCTTTCATTCCATGGAACCCACTATTTATTTAAAGTTTTTTGGTTGCTATTACGAACGGGACGCTGTAAAATGCTCCTTTGACTAAATTTTAAAAAGGGAAAATATAATAGGTTTTTGTGACATTTGTTCTTTATGATCTAAACTACAAAAGAATTTGCTAAACACATGATGTTTTCACAATCTCAGAAAAGCTCTTTTTTTCCCTAATTTTTTTTTTCATTCTACATGGAGATGAGCCAGAGCCTTACGAACCAGATTGCGAAGGAAACATGTCGGAAAAGGCTCGAAGCGTTAGAGAGCGAGAACGGGAAGCCTTGGAGTTTATTGAGAATGTGACTAACAATGCAGAGGAAGTGCAGAGGGAAGTCCTCTCTGCTATTCTTGCAACGAATGCTAAAACAGAATACTTAGAGGGTTACGGCCTTAATGGAAGAAGTGATAGAGAAGCTTTTAAGAAGGGTTTGCCCCTTATCACGTACAAGGATCTGAAATCTCACATTCAACGCATTGCCAATGGAGACATTTCTCCCATCCTCTCTGTTCTTCCTGTCACCGAATTTACCATGAGGTACAATCTGGCATAGCTTTTAGTATAGCATAGTTTCTCTTCATCCACACATTTGTTTCTCTTAAAAAGGTGTGAAACGTGTTCAGTTCAGGGACATCCGAGGGAGAGCAAAAGCTGCTGCCCACAAACGCGGATGATGCAGAAAGAAGAAGTTTCTTCTTCGGTCTTCTCGGGGCACTCAGGAATCAGTAAGTTTTGTGCTTCAGAGTAGTTTTCTTCACTAGTTCATCAAGTATCGTTCTAAGATTACTTTTAGATTTAATTGTGTACGTTCAGTAATTTATAATTATTGTCTTTGTGTTGATGATCTGAAACAAAATATATACAAAAGAGATTGCAATTTGCTTCTCGATACACTGTGTAGGTTTTCTGATCAATATGACTCTGGATAAGGACCATGTTTACATCTTTAACCCTCCTTCCCTAAGGTTTTTTGATTAACATTTTAGATCACTTTCAATGAATAAAGACCACATAATTTGCATGTTTACCCTCCTTCTCTAAGGTTTTCTGATCAACATTTTAGATCATTGTTAATGAACAAAGATCATGTTTGCATCTTTAACCTTCCTTAAGTCTCTGCTGCTTTTCAATACCACTTTTGCAGAGTCTCCTCTTCTATTGACTCAATATCTGGTGTTCTTCAATCCTTAAGTCCGCTTCTTTTGCAGATCATTTCTGCATTTTTAACCTTCTCTTTCCTTTTTTAATGATGGAGCATTCAATATTGATCCCAAACAGTGATCAAGAAAGTATACACAATAAATTTACAAATAATTTTTATTTAAAATAGATTGTAAAAATCTTATAAAATTTACAAGATAAATCTTATATTCAATAAAGAGTCATGATATTGCTATAAGTAATTGTGTACTTTTTTTGAGTCAAACTCATTGACCCAAGTTTCATTGCATCTAGCTGATGCTCACAAGGTGAAGTACCCGACTTCCCAGGAAGTTACCCATCGCATCCCAGTACTACTCCAGCTCAAACACACTTAACTTCAGAGTTTCCTCCATAGTTAAGACCACTTTGCTTGCAACCTCATTTGCAAAACCTTCAGCAAGTATTGTGTTTTATGAACCATTCATTAGAAAGCCCTTAAACTCTTGAATTGATAAGTAAGATATATTTTTGACAGCTATCAGGATTCATCAAGAGCGTAGTTTTTAAGCCAAACTCATTGATCAGATGCAATGAGTCAAACTGTGCAGACCTGGAGTACCATTACCTAGATGCAATGAGTGCTAAGTGTTCGATTCATTTTCATGAGAGATGGATTCTTGTGAAATATTATTCACCAAACTTTACTGAATAAGTTCGACTCAAAAAACTACAGAATAGTAATATTATAATTTGACTTGATGTAGACAATATCTCCTGTTTGTTTATCAATGAAGAACCTTTTAACATTAAAACAGAAGTGGAGGTACAATGTTAAACCTCCGTGCTAAACCTGTAAAATAACACAATTGTTATGATTGAAATGCTGATATGCAGATATGTAGAAGAAGCGGGCGATTGGAAAACAATGTATTTTATGTTTGTGAGAGATGAAAAGAGAACGGCAGGGGGATTGCTGCACCGTTCAGGTACGACCAGATTATACAAAAGCGAGACTTTCAGAGATGCTTTGCTGCGTTGCAACCCCTACACAAGCCCTATCGAATGTATTCTGTGCACGGAGTTTTACGAGAGTTTGTACTCTCAGCTGCTGTGTGGCCTCCTGCACAGACAGCGCGTCATAAGAATGGGCGCTCTCTTTGCTTATGGGTTCCTCTTGGCCATACGCTTTCTGGAACAGCATTGGGCACAACTGTGTGTTGACATTGAAAGTGGAACCCTCAGCAAAGACATAAGAGACCCTTCTGTTAGAGAGGCTGTTTCGAAGATTCTCCAGGCAAACCCAAATTTGAGCCAGTTAATCAGAAGGGAGTGCTCCAGTGGAATGTGGGAAGGCATCATGAATCGCTTGTGGCCCAACGCCAAGTATATCGATGTTGTGGTGAGTGGTACAATGGCTCAGTACATTCCCATTCTCAATTACTACACCGGGGGACTTCCTCTGGTGTCTGACGTGTACGCCTCCTCAGAATGCTGTTTTGGGATCAATATGGAGCCGTTGTGCAATCCTCAAGACGTGTCCTACACGCTTCTCCCCAACATGGGTTATTTTGAGTTTCTTCCTTCAAGGGAGGATGAATCTAATGAGCAAGAGCAGCAAGAATTGGTGGATCTCGTTGACGTTGAAGTTGGACATAAGTATGAGCTCGTGGTCACAACATATACAGATAGTTTCATCAATTTTTTTTTAAAATATGATTTCAAGAAAAGTTGCAAAATTTAGGGATTGATAAGTCTTTTATTTCATTTAAAAAAAAGTTAAATAATCTTATAGTGTTGTTGAGTATACCTAGTTAGGTTTTTTTTTGTTTTCAAAAAAGAGGGGTAATAATTTATTATTTAAATTTAAATGAAGAGTACAAATCTATGAGGGGTCCAAAACATCCAATAAATCAAAGAACTAACAAGGTAGATCAAAATTTTGAGAAATGTTACAAAATTTAAGATTTGATAAATCTTTATTGTAGATTTTTTTAAATATTAATTAATTGTATCTTTATAGTTATGTAATCTTATATCATGTTTTTCACTGTAGTTAGATTTGGTTTTTGTGTTAAAAAAAGAGGGATAATAATTTATTATTCTAAATCTAAATCTAAATGAAGAGTACAAATCCATTAGGGGCTTAAAACACTCAACCAACCAAAGAACTAACAAGATAAGTCTTCATCAAGCCATTAGATCAAAATATTAACTAGACATATCCTCAATAAATGGCCTAGATCTAATTCTTGGGAGCACTCCAAGTCAAAACATTCCCACTCATTAACATTCTAGTCAACCAGATGTTTTGAAACTCATATAGCTAAGCAATCAACTACTCTATTCCATTTCCTCAACATGTAAACAAAAGACACAAACTCTAAAGTATTACTCAGTTCAAGAGAACCTGTTAAACAATAAATGTCAGCTGCCAATTAATACCATCAAATTATTGCTTGTTGAGTAAAGTGATGAGAATTTGACTCATATTTAACCTTGCACTAGCCAAGAGTGCAACTCTTTTCCAAAAGCCCAAAAGATAACAAGAGCTCCCATAAAATTATTAGCTTGCACCCCTTTATAAATGGAAAATAAGAAGAGGTTTGCACAAATATTATCCATTCTAACTCCTTCAATCCTTGCATTCTCATGGCTTCCCGTAGAAGATGCATTTGTGTCGATTTTAGAGACACCAATAGGTCATGGAGTCCATGTACCCTCCCTTTGATTTGTCCTTAAGGGGCTTGTTTTCTCCACAAAGAAAGAGACCTTGAACCATTTCCCGTAGAAGATGCATTTGTGTCGATTTTAGAGACACCAATAGGTCATGGAGTCCATGTACCCTCCCTTTGATTTGTCCTTAAGGGGCTTGTTTTCTCCACAAAGAAAGAGACCTTGAACCATTCCCATATAATCCAAAGTCATATTTCACCACAACTTCACTAGACTCTAAAGGGGTACCCAAATTACAAAAGAAAGGGGTTTAGAGATGCTTTGTGCTGCAACACCTACACTAGCCCTGTCAAAACCATTCTATGCATGGACTATTATGAGGGTATGTATTCTTAGCTTCTATGTGGCCTCTTGCAGAAGCCATGCATCATAAGAATGGGCACCACCTTCACTTATGGGTTTTTGGTGACCATACGCTTCCTATAACAATATTGGGCACAACTGTGTGTTGACATTGAAAGTGGAACCCTCACCAAAGACATAAGAGACACTTCTGTCACATATATTAATCAAAATAATATGTTTAACTAGTTTTTAACCAAAATTGAAGTTTTTTTATAAAAAAATATTAGTCTTTATCAAAATACAGATGCAATTTAAAGAAAATTAATTATCTTCTTAAACTTCAAGTGATATGAACAAACATTCTATTTTGATCTTTTATACTTTCTTCCTATAAAATATATAGGATTTTTTAACTATTAATAATACATGTTGATCTGGTTTATACTTTCTTTTCCTAAAATATAAATTGACTTTTATAGTACATGAAAATTATTTTTTAACATATTTTTAATATTTAAATATAAATTTTATTTAAATAATACTAAAGGATCTTGCATATTAATTTTTATTTATTCTTTGTAATTCTAAAAATATTAGAACATACTCTCTTATCTACCTATTAGTACATTTATTATGCATTTTTAGTGGGACAAAACTTACTTTTTAAATTGTCACTCAAAACTTGTGCACATTGGTTAAGAAAATCTACATAACAATGGAATAAGAATGTGTAATAGAATAAGTAAGAACTATTCTACTATCTTGCATTCAATTAATTTGTTTACTAGATTATGGGGATGGAAATGTGTCCTTATAAGACAACATCATCACCAAAAAAGTAAACTAAACTTTAGATAAATTAGTTTATTTCTTATTAATTTATGAAATAGTGTTGAGCAAATTTTCCGCAATTATCAAACTTGCTCAACTTTTTTGACACTATCACTCTCAATTGCTACCAACACTACAATTTGGATTAATGACTTGCTACTACAATTGTAGGAAAAAATAATATGTATATTACTAAACAATGTGTATTTAACATTTTTCATAAAGAAAATATAGTTCAACACAACATTGCTCTCCCAACATTAGGTAGGAACCATGCTGCTCTGTAACGCTTGTTTAAATAATTTTTTATATATTTATTTTTAAAAAATTGAATATGTTTATTTTCAATCTTGATAATTTTGACATATTTTCTTTTATTTCTATTTCAAATTTATTGTATCGTTAGTTCAAAACTTATAAATCTATACAAATTCTCATTATATAAATATAATCTAATGAAAATAATTATTTTATTCAATCTTTTAGTTTTATATTTATTTTTTCAATGATTTTTTTTCATTTCTTATTATAGTCATTTAAAAAATAATAATAAAATTTATAATATTTACAATTACTTTTTTATGTGTAGGATTGTATCGTTATAGAATGGAAGATATATTACTGGTTACAGGATTTCATAACAAAGCTCCTAAATTCAAATTTGTGTGCAAGAAGAATGTTCTATTGTCAATTGATTTTGATAAAACTAGTGAAGCAGATATTCAAAGTGGGGTAGATAATTGTTTGCATAATTTGGAGCTCATGGCTAGCAAACTCATTGATTATACATGCTATGTTGACATCTCTACAACACCAGGCCACTATGTTTTATTTTGGGAGCTTAAATTTAGCTCAAAGATAATGGTTGATAGATCAATTCTTGAAGATTGTTGCATAACTATGGAAGAATCTTTGAATAATTGCTACAAAGAATGTCGGGTAATGATTAAATTTATTGGACCACTTGAAATAAGAGTAGTGGAAGAGGGAACATTCAATAAATTAATGGAATATACTCTTGATAAAGGAGCGTCTATCAACCAATACAAAACACCTAGGTGTATAAACTCCATTTTCATGCTTGAGATTTTAAACTCAAGAGTCATTCATTCTTATTTTAGTATCAAGTCTCCAATGTTAGTTTATTAGCAACAAGTAATAAGCTAGTACTTGATCACAAATATTGTGTGTAAGGAATTTGGTTAAAATTTTCATATGAAGTAGCCCATTTTCATTAATGGGTAATCATTTTTAGAGCTTTTGAAATTAAGTCATTCTCTTCAGAGCTTTGGTCTTGACCTGTTCTGTTTAGTGGGCTTTCTTGAATATCTTTTGTGACCATGATGTACAGGGTTTCGGGGCCCCTTCAAAACCTGCATTTACCTTAATCAAAAACATTTGAATGAAACATTAATGATTCTTAAGGAAATACATATGGCTTGTCTTAGGGTATATTTTCCTATAAGGGTTAGGGACCCTTTCTTTTTGCTTATTACAATTTAAAAATATTAATAAAGTATTGATTGTGCATATTTGATAATAGAAAATTTATCAATAATGTGGTTGAATATATGTTTAATATTTGAAAACAAATTGGAAGGAATTTGAAAGTATTTTCTAATTTATCTAAGTTTATAGAAATAACAAAGATATGGATAATTTAAATTCTACTGTAAATATTGTTGATTTAATGTTTAAATTTAATTTAGAGTATTTATTTAAAATCACAATTTTATGATTGATGAAAAATAAGATATTTTCATACATAATATTTTTTGAAATAGTTGGAATTGAGATGGTGTGATAGTCTAAAGGTGGTGGTGTTGTTCTTTTCACCAACCTTTAACCCTTATTAGATTGTTATTGTTGAGTGCTTATGTTAGTGACGAGGTCCCTTATTTATGATCTCATTAATTCGCATCTTAGGCCAAAATAATTTACTTTTCAATAAAGATATAATAATATTATTTTTTTAAGTTTTGAGTTTTCTCCTTGATGAATAAATAATAAAAAATTAAAATAATACTAATTTTAAGATAAATATTGCATGATTTAATATTAGATATTTTATAATAGAAAATTCATTTCAGATAATGTTTGCAATTAAATTGTACGTACATACGTACAAATGTATGTATGTATGTATGTATACAATAGGAAAATAGAAGAAATGTGGATTGTTCCTCTTTTCCTTATTGCATAATTGAAAGGAAGATGTCCCACAAGGCTTAAGTGGGACTTGAGCGCTAAGCAGGTGCAATGATCCTTCGTAAGTAGATGATTAGAATGATTTGATTTAGGGGAATATGATGAGGTGATGCAAGATGGAAGGCTAAATAAGCTTAAATGACAAATTTCAATAGAAACAAATAAATAGAAATCAAATAGCAACTTGCAATTACCTGAAACAACAACTAAATATTAGTATTGAACCATGGTTTTAATTTGAGGTACATTTGGAGGGTACATAACACCTTGGGTGTTCTACAACCAGGAATAGAACACCTGGGGCTCTGTATACCAAGTGATTTTGTCTGAATCTTTCATAGATGGTTTGTCAGATCCTGCACTTTTTTAATTAAGTCCCGATAAATTCACCACTTATTCCTGCATGCAAAAAATAAATGAGGAAGAAGGTTGTATAGAGGGGTTTGCCTTAGTCAAACCCCTATTTGGACAACATTGAAAATGAAGTAAGATAAATGAAAGCTTGATGCCATATAGTAGAGACTAGATCTAAAAAATAAAGTATACCATACCTTGGCAATGAAAATGTTTCTTTGAATGTGATCAAGTATGTTGATGCAATAACTTTAACTTAACACAAAAACCCAAAAGGAAATCATGAAAGACAAAACCTTTTGTAAATGTTGTTGTAGTTTACCACAATGCTTGATTTGAGAGGAAGAAAGAACACTTTGAAGAGTTGAAGACTTGGATGAATGTAGATGTATGTAGATCTCCTTCCTTGATAGTAAACTCCTTTATTTGGCCTTCAATGAGAGAAAGAAGCTTGATCCATGGAGAAGATTTCCTTGAAAACACCTTGAATGCTTGAGGTCTTGCTTGAGAATTCTTGGATATTGTACATTATGAAATGAGAAGCAATGCAAATAGGATAGATCACCTCTCATTTTCAAGATTGCATATTCAGAAGGAAGAGGCCCCCAATAGGCTTTAGAGGTGACTTGAACGCTAAATGGGGACAATGATCTTTCACTAAATATGTAATTTTAAAAATAGAATGATAATAAGATGAGAAATGCAAATTATGAAATGTTTAAATGTATCTAGAAATAAAATAGGAAATAAGAACATCTAGATCTGAATAACTGACAGATGGAGTCCCAACGGTACCTGTAACAAATTTTATGAGATCCTGACATTGTAACCTGTCTGTCTATCAAATCTGAGTCTGTTTCTAAGGGTGTATATTGGCTTTGTCAATCTTTACCTTAGCAGGTGATCTGTACCCCTAGAGGCAATTTGTACCCAGATATATACACCTAATCCTAGCTTAGTGGGAGGCAACTCGCCACCACTCATTTAGTGTTGGGTTCAACTTCTGATTCAACCCAATCACTGGCATCTATATGTACACTTCTTTTTCATCTTAATGCATGGTTGAATTGGACTCATTTTTTTTTAATTCTTTAATTTAATCTCTTAGATCTTCGTAGTTTTTGCATGGTATTAGAGCCAATCTAAGATAGTTTGAAGGTTATAATGCATAGTTTGAAAGGTTATTTCAACAATTCTTTCTCATAGGTATTTGCATTCCTATGGAAATGTTGTGTGATATCTCTAGGAGATCATCAATCGACCCTCACACACTTTGTGTGGCTACTCCTATCATGTTTCTTAAATTCCTTCTATGTTGTGAGGCAAAGTTTGTGCGGATCAATCCAGGTGTCCAAGTCATCTATAGGTCCTTGTGACCACTTCATACCCACCCCTATTCGCATGTGGCTTTCGTAGGTTGCCCCCATTCTATGTTGGTTTCATTTGAGAGCTAAGAAACCAACATTTCTTGGAGAGATAAAATTATTATTGCTCAGCTAAAAACCAACTCTCAACAACTCTGTTGTGAGACCAAGCATTGGAAGAGGCCAAAGGAGGCTTGGGAAGAGAGAATTTGCATGTTTTGCAACTCTGGGAAAGTGGAAACCGAACATCACTTTATTTTAGAATGTGAAGCCTACGAGAACAACATGGATAAATTTTTGGATACTATATCTGATAGTTCTCGGCATAACCTATTCAGCGAGGAGTACATTGAGAAGTTAGGCGGGCTCATCATCAACTTGCACATGAAATGAATTGAGAAACTGAAGTCAGCTTAAGTTTCCTTGTTGTCCCATAGGCTATGTTTAGCCTTGTGGATGTTAAAATTTTATCTATCTATCTATCTTTGTTGGGGCCTTCATTCAATAGATACTTGTGGATGCGAGGAGGGTTTGGAAAGGGTTGTTGTAAAGCTACGTCTAACCATGCATCCTCTGCACCTTGGTGGCCTTGATCCCCAGATGCACTGTGCATGTGGAGGGGCAGTATAAAATAGACATGTAGTTTGGTTCAGAAAGCCTACACAGTTTGAAATTGGCCACCTCTTGCCTCCTCTGGGGTTTGCAATCCCACGTGGACCCTTGTGCCCATTTGGCGAGATCTTCCATGAAAGCCCATCTGGAGTGGTCTGCCTTGGCCTTCGTGTGCATTTGAGTTGCATTGTGGTTTTAAAAAAGGCTTTTGAAATAAAAAAGATCCAAAAGACTGACAATCGTCAATCTTGATGAAGGCTCTTATGTCACTATTCATCCTTGAAAATGTAACTTTTTTGATAACACAAGAAAGTACGGGGTGATGTTAAGGAAGGGGGGACCTTTTTTTTTTGGAATTGTAGCCCCTTCTTTTCAACCTCAAGGGGCTTAAATTTGGGTCTTCTTTTTTTATTTGGTAAATTAGTTTTTGGTGAAGTTAAAATTTTTTTACCATAAATTATTTTTTGGAGGAAGTTTAATTTTGTAAAGAGGAAAAAATTCATTTGTTCACGAATTTAAAATTGAGTTCTATTTTTTTTGCTAAAGTGCATATTTTTTCTTCACGAATCTAATGGACACATTCACGCACTATCGTTATAAAGTGTCATTTTTAGTGTTTTTTTGGGTTTGGTTGCAAAGCACTCTTTCCATAAAGTGTAAAAAAAGGGGGGAAAGATAATCAAGAGGGTGTTGTGTATTTTCTATTTTTAACACTTCCTCACGAAGTGCTCTTCATTTCTATTTTCTACAAGAAATAATCTAAGTCTAGCAACATGGATCCTAATGTGAGTATAGAACATCTAACACCTTTCAATTATCATGATTGGAAGTTGAAAGTCATTCTTATACTAAAGAATAAAGACGTATATAGGGTAACAATGGGAACTAAAAAATAACCTAATGCAACTAAGGACAAAGAAAAGTTTTTCAATAAGTGTGACCAAGAATTTGGCTCTCTGTCTTTAAATTTATCTCTTGAATTAGTATTTCATGTTGAGAACTTGAAAACAACCAACCAAGTTTGGGAAGCTCTCAAAATACTATTTGGAACAATTGATGAACTTAGAAGTCATGAGTTGGAAAATCAACTCCTAGATCTTAGTCCTTCTAGTTTTTCAACTTTAGAGGACTTCACTAAATTTAAATCTTTGAAGTTGCAATTAAAAGATTGTGGAATTGACAAGAAGGAGAATTAATTAATCCTTTCTATATTTTCCAAATTAGGTTCTAAATTTTTTGTGTTTGTCTCTACCTTCTATTCTACTAAAAGAGCCCTTGGTACCTCATGGACTATGCCATCACTTGATAATTTTATTTATGATCTTACAAGGGAACAAGAAAAGTTAATTCAAATGGGTACTTTGAAATCTACTAAGGCACAAGCTCTAATTGTAGAAATTGAAAAGAAAACAAATGATAAAGGAGAGAAAAAGAACACTAAAAAGGACAAAGAGAGGAAGAAAGAAGACAAAATTGACAACTTCAAAAAGGATAACTCATCTCAACAAAGTAAATCAATTACTGAGAGAGTTAAATGTTCTTTTTGTAACAAAACTGGTCATGAAGAACATCAATGCATGAAAAAGTAAATTGAGCACCTCACTTTTCTACTCAAAAAGAATAATATTGAGGTAATTGATTTTGTCAAGGCATCGTCTTCAAATTAGGAAATTATTAAGGACAAAGATAAATTGAAAGGCAGGGTCTTATTTGCTCAAGCAATTATAGATTCTGGTGCTACACACCATATGGGCTCTCAACTTGATGTGGATTCTTCAAATCCATATTCCAGTTCTAATAATTTAGATGATTCAACAGATGACAATCGTATTCAAGCAAGTTTTCAGGAAGGGTCACATGCTCTTCTTGGTATGCAGTCTACATCAACATCATCATCATCCTTTGGAGGGCCTTATAGGCTTCTTCACTTCTTATCTCTTTTTTGGAAGATAGTTGTTTTCCCACTGGGTTTTCTATCTTTCTCCTCTTAGGAGAGATTTCATTATACATGGGAACCTCACTAGGCTAGTAGTTGGGACTCATTTTTTACCTTGTCCTCCCAAGTTATGCTTAAGGGGGGGTGTTGGTGTATATATTTAATTTATTCACATTTACTCTTATTAATCCTAATTAGTCATCCATGATCATTTGACACTTGTCTACACAAGTTGTCATTAGAATTAGGAGTTGTTTGAAGAGGTGTCTAGAGAGGTGTCAATTCTATTTTGACACCTCATCCTAGCCTAGTGGGAGGCAACTCACCACCACTCATTGAGTATCAGATTCAACTTATGATTCAACCCAATCACTCGCATCTATGAGTACGCCTCTTTTTCAGCTTAATGTATGGTCGAATTGGGCTCATTTTTTATTGTGACATTTAGACTTTACAAGGATTGGGCTGTTTTTTACAAGGATTTTGAGTGACATTTAGACTTTATTTGACTTGGTCTTTTAGTCGTGGACTCTTAGTTGATTATGCTTTTGTATTTTGACTATATGATGATGAGTTTATCATTTCGAATGATACACTTCTTTTATGAGACATATTTATTATGATTATTTGGCTCATGGTATAATGATGTTATGTTTGGAATCAAATGTTATAGTTGAACCTTTATTTAAAACAATGTAAAAGATGTTTTAATATCAATTTACAATGTTTAAAATGTTTCTTGCATAGGTAATTAATGCAATTGATCATCGATTATGGTTTTATGGTTATTAACCTATTGATATGGTGTCGAGTGTTTGAGTGGATGATAGGGTTCGTGGCAAGAGTGTGACCCAAGTAAAGGAGGCTAGCTCTTTGGCAGTGCTAGATTTGAATGGGTCCGGTACACACACCATGTAGACATGATTATATTCATATGCAATTAAATGATGTTAAATTAAATATTTGTATCTGTAACCCCATCTCTGTGTGATCAATTTGTGCTTAATGTGAATAGTGAACCATTGATTTAATAAATTTACTCTCAAATGTGAATTGCAGTAAAACTTAGATGATATATGTAAAAAAATGAATTATGTAATACCTTTAATTTTTTCTAGTATCCTTGCGTGCGAAAAATAAACTTTCAATAAAGTAAAATACTAGCTTTAAATAGATTTGATTAAAGTAAATATATGTAATGCTATTTTTAGAAAAAAATGGATTCGATTAAATAAAAAAAGTAAAATATCTTGTTTGGATTGACATGCATGGTAAAAATGGATAAGGGGGAAAAGTGGATATTTACGGGGAGGTTGGTTTTCTTAGGTAGAAAGATAACTAGAAAAATAAGTTTTCATTTGAAAAAACTAGAGAAGAAGAACAAGAACTTAGACACGGAGGCTTTACTTAGTGAACTTGAGTCATAGCACGTGAATTTGTGGCATACTAAAGAACTCCTATATTTTCAAAAAAAATTGCCCCAAACTCCTTTTTTGTCACCCCTCTCCAATACCCACGCAGTACCCGTCGTACCCCTTTTCCTATATAAACCCTCACCCCCTCCCCCAAAAAATCTCTCCCCCCTATTTAGGAATATATTGCCTCCTTTTTTTGCCCATTTTAAACCCCCCAATATGAATGCACATGGAATTGTATTGCCCCTTTAGTGAAGACCACGTAATCTAAGAGAAGGAACATGATTATGTGATTCTCTGGATTCATCAACAATAGCAAAACACAAGGAGCAAAACTTTCTAGATACTTCCATCATCTAAGAAACCAGTGGAAGAAATGAATCTTCTAGGAGTTTTTGTTCAGAATAGAAAAGAAAAAAAACATTGTCTCTATATGCTATTCAAATTTTAGTATTTGTAATTGACAGAAGAAAACATACTTGTGAAATGTATCGTGCATTGTGTGGCATGCATTCCTTTAAATTAGAGAAGTTGTTATTAACATTAGGAAGATTTAGTTAAAAATTATAAGATTGAATATTGTATTCCCTATTTTGAAACATCATAATCTAGTGTACTAACCATTTCCTTAGTAGCAATAGAACTTCTGAGTAGTGTTAAAAACTATATCTTTTGAACCCCATTACTTGGACTGTAAATCCCAAGTGGATAGTTTAATTATTATTTCTTTTGGTCAGATTGAAAGTCCAATTTAGAACAAGTTCATTAGCTTCTTTGACACTATTTCACATGCCCCTCATAATTTAGGTAGATTAAGGCCTTTTAAAAAAAAATTGATGACCACCATTGCTCCTCTCATTCCTCTATTTAGGCTTTTCCAAAGGTCGAAAAGAAAACTAAAGGGACAAAATTACAAAAAAAATTTATTCTAATTCTACATTGGCTTTGCTTCCATCCTGGAATCAATCCTATTTCTAAGTGATTTGTCAATTTTATGAGTTTCTTGTAGGGTTTTGTATGTTTTTACAATGATTTTAATATTTTTTGCCATTTTTAGGGATTTTAATATGATTTTAATACATTTTAAATGCAAAAAGGTCATTGAAAATTGGGTCACTGATTTTTTCATGGATTAGGGTTTTTTCAAGGATAACTTGGCTCTCGGATTTAGGATTAATCAAGTATAAATAGGATTTTTTTGTAGATTTATGCTTCCATGGTTCGAAGTAAAAGAAAATCTCTAAATCTTCCATGTTTTCTCTTCTAACCTTTGGTTCTACCTACAATGGTGGCCTTGAATAGGCGAGGTGAAGAAAAATAGAAGCTTTCTATAGAAGAACATCAAATTGTATAGAAGGAAAACAAAAAAAAATGTAAGTTATAAAGAGAAGACAACAAATATAAAATTGAAATATCCTTTGAGTAGCGGTTTCTCTAGTCAGGGTTCCAGTGTCCGTTTTCTAGTACCATTTTTTCTTCAGGTTGTGGGAGTCTATTGCAAAACCCTTGCTATGGTCATGATCTGATCCTTTTCTGTGTGCTGTTTTGAAAATCTTTTTTGACCAATATGTACAGGGTTTCGGGGCCCCTTCAAAACCTGTTTTCCTTAATAAAAAACAAATATAAGACAATAATAGTGTCTTTTAGACAGTCCAAGGTTCTTAATGGGAAATATATTGGGAGACTTAACACTTATCGTACTACACATGAAGGCTAGAGAATTGAAGGGTTTAATAGGTTTATGATAGCAGATTTAAGAAATGACAGTGAAATGGGTAGAGCTTGCAGATAGGATAGAGCTTGCAAAGATATTTTAGAAACCCTACCACTACAAGAGACGAACCAAAATACCTAGCTAAAAGTATTGAAAAATAAGAAAACCATACCTAAATTTCTCTCGATGTCTTCTTTTCTCTCAAATTTGTTTTACAAATTGATGAGCTTGATGCAAATCATACATGCAAACAACACATTATACTACGCAAAACACCATAGGAAATCCTTGGCAAAGGAAAACATTACTCCGACCATAATATAAGTGGATTCTTTTACAATTTCCCAATTTTTGAGGTAGGAACTAATACTTAAAAGTAACTCGAAAATATTAGTCTCAACCATTAAAAGGAAGGACTAATAATATCAAACAAAAATCTAAAAATAGAGACAAATGAAAATAAAAATAACATACATAAATTATATGGTTCATCAATAAAAACAAAATACACGGAAAAAGAAGGACAATATCTACTATTAACTAATGCAGAAAATACACAATCCCTTCTAATCATTCTTTCTACATATAAAGAAGCAGAGTGATGCATCTCAAACCAAAGAAGTGGAGATTAATCTACATATAACAATAACCCAGAATAGATCCCAATTACAAATAAATTTCTCATTCTTTTTCCTCATTCAATCGAAAGTTACATGTCAGAAAATAAAACCAGATTTCAATCTAAAAATAAAACTAGATCTTACTCAAAAAATAATATCCTCCAATATCTTTGTTTCCATGGGTGTCTTTCTCTAAACTCAAGCCCACTAATTTGAACAAAAAAGCTTACCCAAACATTATGGCTCACTGTCAAACAACCTTAAAACTGCCTAAGAGCGAAAATGGTGGTTACAAAAAGAACAAGCTGCTGACAAAATAATATTATTATTCATTGAATTTAGATTTGATTAATTATGAGCTTCACTTAACATTAATTATTAAATATAAGACAAGAGGCATGGAACAATGTTCGTAGGGCCTCTGCCCATTGTAATTCACAGGTGGATCATAATTGTAGTTCATGAAAATACTGCTATCATTGCATTTAACTCGAGCACATCCAAGCTTCTTCAAATTTTCCCACACCACTTGTCTATAATGTCTGCAGAATTGCCCTTGAGCACATGAATATGAATTATAATCATAATTTTGGGCTGCCTTCTATGACACAGTTGACCCACCTTCCTCTTAGCTTTCCCTCCCTTTCCCCACTTCCACCCTTTTGTCTCTCTTTCATTTTTCTTTCTCGTCTTTTCTCCTTAAATGTGTTTTTATTGTCTTTGTCTATTTCTATTTAAAAAAACATTCACAAGTATTCTTAAAGTTAAATCCATTGTTTCACATTAAATTCTTTTGGCTGAAGTAAAGATTGGCAATAGCTTAGTTAGTAGGTTATTTAAAAAAGGTTGAAAACATGGATAATCGTGGATGATCCCAAATAGTTGCGAGGAAGGCTCTAAATCATACGAAGAAAACATGGATGAAACAAAACAATCGTTGGATGGACAAGTGGGGCATCAACTTGCACATGGATGAAGCAAAACAACACTTGGATGAACAAGTGGAGCATCAACTTGCAAGAGTGTTGTAACATCAATGAAGAAATAAAAAGCTATGTGACTGAAAAATTCAAAAAACTATCATGTGGACATGGCAGTTTGGGCATAAAAAAACTTACTACATCAAAGAATTTAATCCAGCTAAGGAGCATGGTGAAATAGCATATTTAGGGTCACCTATTAAAGGGAAAGCAAGGTTGTTAATAGCTCAACTGAAGACAGGGCAACATCATTTCTAGGTGTGAAACTGGTAGGTGGAAGATACCCAAGGAAAATTGGGAAGAATGAACATGCATATTTTGTAATAAGGGAGTGAGTGAAATAGAGTGACACTTCATCATGGAATGTACAACTTACAAGAATATTTGTACTCAGTATGAAAATGCATTGAAGGTTGACAAGCACCATCTATTCGAAGAAGAGAAGATTATCAAGACAACTAGCTTCCTTGTTAAAATTAATAGTTTAGTCTTGTAGATTTCATCAAAATCTCTCATTTCATTTCATTTCTTGTTTTTCCCCTTTCTTCTTTCTCCTTTATGTGTACACGTTCTCTAGAGTTACTTATTTTTTATTGTTAGTTTGTTTATTTCTATATTCTTTTCTCATTATTATGTTATGATCATTTCAAAATTTGTTATTTGTATGTTTGTTTGTTTTCTCATATGTGTGTGCGGGTACTATTGTAACTTCATTGGTTGTACATTTTTTCATTTCATTTCTCACTATGTTCATTTGCAAAATTTATATAATTGTCATTCATATATTATTTAACATACATATGCTTAGCTAAGTAATTTTATATAATAAATGCATATACATATTTAAATATTACAAATTATCGATGTCATTATTTTTACACTTTCTAACCATTTTTCATATATTTCTTCAATCTTGTCATTTCATGACACCTTATTCTTTACTTTTCTTTTTTCAGATTTGCTTCTTCTTATTCATTTTAGCTTTTCCTTAGATGATATTATTAGTTCCTTTAGTTCCTAGAAGACATGACATGGAACTATTGTGGAGGCTTATGCTTTAAATACTGATTAAACCAAATGTAAACAATCAATTAAATTTCAACATTTTCTGATATTCACATTTTCATTGCAACTAGTATGGGCTTATGTACTAAGGAAATTGTCAGCCACTCAAGAATTTTTTATCTTTCCATGACTATGTAGTCAGGAAGCTAGTTGTGGTGGGATGCGGCCTTCTATCATGACAATCACATATGGAATTAATTGCGGAGTAGATGAATTCAATTCATCGCCCCGTACTTTATTTTGGCTCTAGTTCCAGTAACCCATTTCTAGGTATTCACAATTTGTGTTTTGTATTTGCTTTAAGTTTTCTTCTGCAATGGTTGGGGTTTACAAAGTATGGTATTTCTATTTGTAAATTGTTTTTGAGTGACAAAGGTCATTCAACAAAGTGGTGGTGGTCAGGGTTTGTAGAGGTCATTTTATTTCTTGTGTGTGTGTGTCGTGTAGAGGCTTTTTTTAATTGATAAAGGGTGTTCAATGAAGGTGATTTTGTTAATGTCCAGTGATTGGTTTTGGTGTGGATTACTAGCTTGTTTTTATGTGTGGGTTATTTATCATTGGTAGACATTGTTAAACAAAGTGGTGGTGGCTAGGGTTTGCAGAGGATATTTATTGTATCTTATCTATAGGTTTTCTTTATTCATAAAGGTTTGTTCATTTTATTTTTACTTTTTGTTTGTTGTTGTGGTTAGGATTTGTAGAGAACAACTTTTGTTTTGTGGTGGCTAGGGTTTGTAAAGTATATTGTTTGTAAACGAGATTCTTCTAGAGGTTGATTTTATTGAGAGAGGTCTTTCTTTGTGATATCGCTACTGAGACAAAAAGAGAAAATGAGTCATTGTCCAAGTTGTGAATTTATCATTCACCTTGTTTTTTCTTTTGTGTCTATTTTTTTAAAATGGCTATGAATTATTTTGGCATTCAACATCCATTTGTTCACATTCCTAGGGTTTATAGAGAATATTTTTGTTTGTGAAAATTAAATAGTGTCTAGTTCATTTTATATCTAGAATATTGCTTGACTATGAAAGTAGTGATTGGCTATTTGGTTTCCATTTATTTTCTTGGTTAGGGTTCTCAAAGAATATTATTTGTTTGTGACTTGTTGATAAACCCTAGCCATAATAATAAATATAAACCTAGACAACTATTAGGTTAAAATACTAGTAATTAAAAAAATTGATTCATAATATGGAAAATATGATAGAAAAATAAGTGTGAAACTTTTGGATGTTTGTGAAAGTAGCGATTGGCTATTTAGTTTCCATTTGTTATCATAGTTAGTTTTTGTGGAGTATTGTTTGTTTGCAACTTGTTGATAAACCCTAGCCACGACAACAAATATAAACCTTGGAAACTATTAGGTTTCCATTGGTCAAAAAAATTGGCAAGGAAAAAAATTGATCCAAAATATAGAAAATATGATTGAAAATAGGTGTGAAACTTTTGGATGTCTGTGGAAGTAGTGATTGGCTATTCGATTTCTATTTGTTATCGTGGTTAGGGTTTTCTGAGAATATTGTTTGTTCAAGTGATTTGTTGAACAAAGACAGTTTGTCCAATTTGTATATTTGTTTCTCGTGGTGTTTAGTCATTTCATTTTTTATTTTCATTTGTTATGGTTGTTAGGGTTCAGAGAGATAACTTTTATTTTGTGGTGGCTAAAGTTTGTAGAGGATATTGTTTCTGAGCGAGTCACTTGTATTCTTAAAATCTAAATTTAATAGGTTCTTAGTTTAATTTGTATTGATTTTTATCATTTTAAATGGCCATTTCTTTAAATAAAAGGTTGTATGCTTAATTTATGTTTAATCTGAACATTGTAAATATCATATACCCAATCATTATTTTCACAAACAAGCAATATTCTCTATAAACCCTACCCACCACAACAATGTAAACCCTACTAGCAATTCAATTTTCATTGGTTGAAAATACTGGTAATACAAAAAGATGATTCAAAATATATGGAACATATAATTGAAAATACATGTGACACTTTTTGGTGTTTGGTTTCCATTTTATGTGGTGGCTAGGGTTTATAGAGAGTTTTTTTGTTTGTGAAATGGTGACTGCTTTACTAGTGATTATTGTTTATCTAAAAGTAGTGATTGGTTATTCAATTTTCATTTGTTGTCATGGTTAGGGTTTGTAGAGAATATTGTTGCTTTTCTACTTGTCGATAAACCCTATCCATCACAATAAATGTAAACCTTGGTAACTTATTTGATTTCCATTGTTTGAAAATACTAATAATAAAAAAAATGATTCAAAATATGGAAAATATGATTGAAAATGGTTGTGATTTTTTTTGGATTGGCTATTTGGTTTCCATTTGTTGTTGTGGTTAAGGTTCACAAAGAATGTTGTTTATTTTTTATTTGTCAATAAATTGTAGCCACCACAACAAATGTAAATCCTGGTAGCTATTCAATTTCCATTAGTTGAAAATATTGGTAAAAAGAAGAAATTATTCAAAAAATAAAAAAATATGATTGAAAATATATGTGAAACTATTTTGTGTTTGACTTCCATTTGTTACATGGTGGCTAGGGTTCCCGGGCCGAGTTGGCGGGCCCCGGCTTTGTTGGGGCCGTTGGTGGGTGAACAGGGTGGGAGGGCCCCTACTATTCGACTGGGGATTCTGTTGAAGCAGCACAAGTAGTGAAAGATGTAGATCCCTATATCGTCTATTGTATAGAAGAACCAAAAGTAGCAGTTCAAGATCGAGATCTAGTAGCAAAGGTAGTAGCACCGTACTTTGCACTTGGTGAACTCCCATAGTAAAGGTTGTTTGCAGCAGCACTATTGATCAAATCGAGTTGATTTTGTTCCAGCAGCTTCCCTAGTTCTAGTTGTGCCCGTTCAACCAGTTGTTTACCTAATTATAGATAATATTGTTTTGCTTTTTTAAAATAGTGATTGGTTTATTTGATAGAGAATATTGTTTGTACGTGAAAATAGAGATTTCATATTCAGTTTCCATCTGTTGTGGAGGTTAGGGTTTACAAAGAATGGTGTTTGTTTGTGACTTCTTCATCAATCCTACCCACCATAGCATATGTAAACCATGGTAGGTATTCAATTTCCACTAGTTGTGTTGGCTTGGGTTTATATATAATATTGTTTCTTTGTGTAAATAGTGACAAGTTTATTTTGTACGGGCTTATAAAATATTGAAATTTAATATTGAAAAAAAAAATTGTTGTTGTTGTTAACCTTAAATTCTTTAATCTTTGTGAAATAACCAAAACTGCTTCAATATTATAGAATTAATAGACTTCTTTATTTTTAGAATTGTATGTTGAATTTTTTGGCTTGTGGTGACTGATCAAGCAACTACTGTACACTTTTCATTCGTCACGGGGTTCAAAAAAGAAAATTGGGTCTATTTTTCTAGCTAATATTTTTGGCTATTTTTCTAGTCAACATGTTGTAACCAATTTTAACCCTAAAGTGGCAAAAAGCTTGTATAAAATGGCTTAGGATTAGGGATTTCATGAGTTATGTTTTTAGTAGCTTCTTGTGGCGGTATTGAGTTGTAAGGGATTGCAGATTGTAATTAGGTTGTAATCACTGGATAATAAGAATATTGGACTCGTTGTTGGTGGACGTAGCCTAGGGATTGGGTGAACCATGTTGAATCTTTGTGTCTTCTATTCTCTTATGTGTGGTTTATTATTTTTTGATATTGGTTATATTTGTATGTAATTGTTATTTATGTCGTGTTAATCCTAACAAGTGGTATCAGAGTGAGGTTATTTTTCAGTTATCCTCTGCAAGAAGATCTCACAATTTAGTGGGAGTCTCATGGTTGAGGGGGAGAAATGGAAGATGAGGGTAAGTTGAAGGTTGAGAAGTTTAATGGGTAGAACTTTCAGTTATGGAAAATGCAAATGGAGGGCTATCTCTATCAAAAGGATCTATGGTGGCCATTGGAAGGAAATTCCAAGAAACTGTCAACAATGACTGATGAGGGCTGAGACATTCTTGACAGAAAGGCACTTGGAAGTATTCGATTATGCCTAACACAATCAGTGGCTTTTAATATTACAAAAGCGAAGACAACTAAAGGGTTGATAGAAACCCTAGCAAGGTTGTATGAAAATCCCTCTGCTTCAAACAAGGTATTTCTCATGAAGCGTTTGTTCAATATGAAGATGCCAGAAGGTGGATCTATTACTAATAATTTGAATGAGTTTAATACGGTTATTAGTCAATTATCTTCTATAAATGTTATTTTTGATGAAGAAATTAGGGCTCTCTTGATTTTGTGTTCTTTGCCTAAAAGATGGAATGGCTTAGTAATGGCTATTAGTAACTCTATTTCTGGTTCTAATACCCTAAAATTTGATGATGTTATCAGTGTGATTCCAAGTGAAGAAACACATAGGAAAATATCAGGTGGATCTACATTTGGAAGTGTCTTGAACGCACAAAGTAGAGGCAGAACGAATGTGAGAGGAAACAATTCTAGAAATCGTGGGAAATCAAAGGGAAAGAGGTCTGAATCCAAAGGACCAAATGATTGCTAGTATTGTGGAAAAATAGGTCATAAGAAAAAATATTGCTGGTCTCGGAAGAATAAATAAGGAGATAAAAAATAAGGTAACAAGGAGGAAAACATGGTAAGTAATAAATTCGAAGAGGATTCTTTGCTTCTTTCTTTAGAAAGTGTTGATGATTCATGAGTTTTAGATTCTGGGGTTTCATTTCGTGTTACACCCCATAGAGGTTATTTTCTTGATTATGTGGACACGAGGATTTTGGGCTAGTTTATTTGGGAGATAATGAACCCTGCCAGATTATTGGAAAGGGAAAAATTAAGATTAAGTTGCAGAATCAGAATCATTGGCTACTACAAGAGGTAAGACATGTTCTAAGGCTGAGTAGGAATTTAATTTCAGTAGGAAAAATGGGTGATGAGGGTTGCACACTTACTTTTAATGATAGAAATCAGAAGGTTTCAAAAGGTTCCTTAGTAGTAGAAAAAGGTGTGAAAGTAGGCACCTTATATCTCTGTATTGGTCATACTATTCCTTCTACTTTAATTGTTTCAGAGAAAAATGAATGTTCAAGAACAGTTGTTGTAGTTGAGCAGGGAGAACACCAAATAGTTGTTGTAGATTTTGACACATCACTATTGCACAACCAACTTGGGCACATGAGTGAAAAATGTATGAAATTGCTTCATTCAAAGAAAGTTTTACCAGGTCTAAAATGTGTCAATATGGATTTATGTGAAAGTTGTGTATATAGAAAACATAAGAGAGTTAGTTTTGTGAAGAGTGGGAAGGAAAAGAAAAATGAGAAATTAGAGCTTGTGCATGTAGATGTATGGAGACCAGCTCAGGTATATTCCCTTGGTGGCTCTCTATATTATGTTACATTTATAGATGATGCAATAAGAAAAGTATGGATTTATTTCCTTAGACAGAAATCTGATGTATTTCAAACTTTTAAGAAATGGAAATGCTTGGTTGAGAATGAGACTGGTAAAAGGCTAAAATGTCTCAGATCTGATAATGGTGGTGAGTATTGCAGAAAAAAATTTGAAGATTATTGTTCCTCTAATGGTATTTGTAGGCAGAAAACTATACCAAGGACTCCACAAGAAAATGGAGTGGCTAAACGCATGAACATAACAATAATGGAGTGTGCAAGGAGTATGAGGTTGCATGTTGGGCTGTCCTTAAACATGTGTGCAGAGGCTATAAACACTATTGTTTATTTAATCAATAGAGGTCCCTCTACTCCTTTGGATTGTGGTATTCCAGAGGAAGCATGGAGTGATAATAAGGCGAGTTATTCTTTTTTCAAAACTTTTGGTTGTGAAGAATTTGCACATATAGATTTTGAAAATAGAACCAAGTTGGAAGCTAATTCAAAGAAATGTGTATTTGTTGGATATGGCATTGATGAATTTGGTTATAGGCTTTGGGATTTTGAAAATCATAAAATTGTAAGAAGCAGGGATGTCATATTCAATGAGAAAGTGTTGTACAAAGATCTGTTGCAACAACATGAGAAGAAAGAAAATGATTATGTAGTACTGGATGATACTAAAAAAGATGATGTTCCAGTAGTTCCTTATGCTCTGTGATAATAGAAAAAACAAATACCACAAACCCCAATGAATGTTAGATGGTCAACAAGGTTCAGTAGGCCTCCAGAAATATTTTCTCCCTCTTTGTATTCTATTTTATTAACAGATGTTGGTGAACCAAAATGTTATGATGAAGTTGTGTAGGTGGATATAAAGTTTCAGTGGGAGTCTGCAATGACAAATGAAATGGACTCCTTGTTGAAAAATCAAACTTGGGATTTATGTAAGTTACATGCAGGTAAAAGGGCTTTATAGAATAAATGGGTTTACAGGTTGAAAGAAGAGGATGGAGGCAAGAAAATATTTAAAGACAGGTTAGTTGTAAAAGGATTTGCACAGAAAAAGGGCATTGATTTTGATGAGATATTTTCTCCAGTTGTTAAAATGACTTTTATCTATATTATTTTAAGTATTGTGGCTACTGAAGATTTATATTTAGAGAAGCTTGATGTTAAAAAAACCTTTCGTCATGGTGATTTGGATGATGAAATATATATTGAACAACCACAAATATTTAAGGTCAAAGGTAAGGAACACTTAGTGTGCAGATTGAATAAAAGTTTATATGGCTTGAAGAAAGCACCTCGGTATTGGTATCTTAAATTTGACATTTTTATGCATGAGCATGGATATATTAGGTGTCATTCATACCATTTTGTTTATTTTAAGAGGTTGGAAGATGATAGTTACATTATTTTATGTTTATATGTTGATGATATGCTTGTAGCTAGGTCTAACATGGATCACATTAAGGGATTGAAACAACAGTTAGCACAATCATTTTCTATGAAGGATTTGGGATTTGGGGGTAGAAAAAAATTCTTGGTATGAAAATATGCAGAGATAGGAAGTACAAAAAATTGTCTCTATCTCAGGTTGCTTATATTGAGAAGGTGTTGCAATGTTTCTCTATGGAGAATGCCAAAGTTATCAGCACACCTTTTCCTAGTCATTTGAAATTGACTAAGGAGATGTGTCCAAAGACACTAGAAGAGGAGACTAAAATGTCCAATGTACCTTATGGGTGGTCCCACAATAGTGTGTCCCACTTTTTTAGACATGTTGATTTTTGCTGAAATAACACATTTTCAATAAAATATGATGATTTAAGCCTTGATAGGTTCCATTTGAAGGAATTAATTAAAAATGGTTAGCTCAAAGCCTCTTAGATTAAAAAAACATTGATATAACATCTATACTCGTCATTCATACCTACAATGGAGTCTCCTTCGCACCTATTAAAATGCTGACAAAAAATCACTTTGACTTTATGTTTTGGTAGATCAAATGAATCCATTTGAAAAACCTATCTATGTAGTATGATTCTATTCAGAACAAATTTTCTAATGGATATATTTTTAATAAATATTGAATTCATTATCACTTTTAAATATTACTTTAACTAAACATAGGTTGTTTGGTCATTCAACAACCTGTCTCTTCAAGACTTTGGGAAAAATAGTAAATTACAAAATAAAAATTATGAAAAATATGTAGTAAAAGATTATTTGTTTTACCTTTCTATATAAAAAAGAAAAAATTAATTTCAATATACACAGATCAAGTTAGAGCGATCCAAGTGACTTTATGTCTAAATTATAGTTACTACCACTTTAGAACTTAATAAACTGTGAAATATTGACCCAAAATGAATGAAACCAATTGCATCCTTTAGATATTTAAGTTAAAAATATAATATTGAAAGAATTACATTGTTATCATATTTAAAAAAAAAGTTATGTTGATCCAAGTGACAGTAACTCCTTAAAAACATAGTTTTTCACACAAACCACTTTTCGAAGGAGAAGGAAAAATGAATTTAATTTTTTTTAAAAAATATATTTAGAAACTAGAAAGAAATTTCTAAAAGACTCTAGTTTACATCATCTTCAAATTCCTAATAGTTTTGCGGCAATATGTGTTCGAAAGTGAAGTTTTTTCTCAGAATGTTGATCTTTGTGTCAAAGTTGGCCAAAAAGTGGGACACACTATTGTGGGACCACCCTTATGCTTCAATTGTAGGAAGTTTAATGTATGTTATGATATGTACTTGACCAGATATTACACATGCAGTGGGAGTTGTTAGCAGGTATATGAGTCATCCTAGGATTGATCATTGGAATGCAATCAAATGGATTCTCAGATATTTGAAAGGAACATCCAGTAAATGTTTACATTTTGGGCGCTCTACTATTGGTTTACAAGGCTATGTTGAATTAGATTTGTTAGGAGATCTTGATACTCAGTGGAGTAATACATGATATGTATTTACTGTTGGTGGGACATCAGTGAGTTGGATTTCTTGATTATAGAAGGTGAATGCTTTATCCACTATTGAGGCAAAGTATGTTGCCGCTATAGAGGCAACCAAGGAGATTATATGGTTTCAATTCTTCATGGAGGAATTGGGACATCTACAAATGCACAATTATTTGTTTACAAATAGCTAGAGTTCCATTCATCATGCTAAGAATTCTTCTCTCCACTCAAAGACAAAACACATATAGTTGTGGTACCATTTCATTCAGTCAGTTTTGGATGATAGGAAGTTAAAGCTGGAAAATATACATACAGATGATAATACAACATATATATTTACAAAGCTAGTAACAATGGAGAAGTTGAACTCTTGTTCAACTTTGGTTGGTCTTCTATATTGAACATAATAAAGGAATAACTGAGTCTAGGGTGGTTCGATCTAGTGGGAGCCTCATAGGTTTCTTAGTGTGGATCTTGATCAATCCCCAACCCCAAGTGGGAGATTGTTGGCTTGTGGTGATTGATCAGGAAAGTACTGTACATTTTTCATTCGTCGTGGGGTTCAAAAAAAAAATTGGGGTGATTTTTCTAGCTATTTTCCAGCTACTTTTCCATCTGATTTTTTCAGCTATTTTTTTGGCCGACATGTTGTATCCAATTCTAAGCCTAAAGCGAAAAAAAGATTGTATAAAATGACTTAGGGTTAGGGATTTCATGAGGTGTGTTTTAGTAGCTTCTTGAAGTGGTATTGAGCTGTAAGGGATTGTGGATTGTAATGAGGTTGTAATCACTGGATAATAAGAATATTGGACTCCTTGTTGGTGGATGTAGTCTAGGGATTGGGTGAACCACGTTAAATGTTTGTGTCTTGTGTTCTCTTAAGCATGGTTTATTATTTTTTGATATTGGTTATATTTGCATATAACTGTTATTTTTGTCTTGTTAATCCTAACAGAATTGGTATGAGAATATGCTTTGTATCATTATTCATATAAAATTATTAGGTAGTGATATGTATTTTTTGGTGTGTAATATTAGGTCTAAGAGAATAGTAATAGAAGTGAAAATACCTTTTATGAGAAAAGGTGGATTTAAATTATTATCAATAGAACCCTATTTACAAATGAGTTCCCATCTCCTTTGAACTCAACACCCTTTATCAGTAAAAAAAGTTTCTATGCAAGCCTCGACCAATACAGAAGAAAAATTATAGCAATTATAAAACATGAATTCTAAACAACCATAAATGGGTTACCAACTAGACCCCAAATGAAGTATGTGACAATGAATTCAATTTATCTAATCTACAGTTAATTCAACACACATTCATTTTATTAGCATACTATAGTTCCCCATATTTTGAATGTATCCTTATGTTATCAATAACTAACATGCATTCATTTTGTGTTATTTTTTTAATGGGCTTACGAAGAAAAAAAAATAATCATCTTTCTTATTGTATCATAGACATTTTGTCTGCACCTATAGTTAAATTCCTAGTTTCTAGAAATGTCATGTCCCCTTTCTAATTATAGTAGTTACTATTTTTAGAAGGGTTAGTTTCTGAAAATAGTAAGTTGGAGCCTGTTGACAAGTAGGAAAAGTCAGGTTTGGAAATAGGGATAAATTTGAAGGAAAGAAGAATTTTATTTATTAAATTATTTATTATTTTCCTAAGTAGGCATGGATTTGGGAGAGTTGGTATTTTTACATTAAATGCATTTCAAATGCAAGATTGAGAAAATCCCAATTTTGAGATAATGAAGATTTGACTAGATTTTGTGGAGATCCACCACTTTTCAAGGGATGTGGGAGGAGTTACATGTAGATTTTTCCTCTTTGGGCATTGGGATTTGGGCCCATTTTGGTGGGAAAATTTTGAGCAATTGAAGTTGTAACTTATCTTTTTTCATTTTGATTCTTGTTTATTGATTTTTGGTCTACAGGTGAAGGTTTCTTCAAGAGGCTAGAAAATCATTGGAGAAAAGATCTTCTAGTTGCTAAACTAGAGTGATCAATATTTGCATGTAGTTTTTTTATAGGTCTTTAGAGGCAACTTCATCCACAGATTGCACCAGTGCTTAAAGATTGTAGATTTGTGCTTTGTTTGCAGGGTTTTTACAGTAGTTTTTGTGTGAAAGTTTGGGGTTTATGAGCTTCAGCTTTTTTTTTTTTTTTTTTTTTTTGTATTGAAGCCTTTTTACTATCCAAAATGTGTGGAATAAATGTATTGGAACATTCATAAGCTATTATGTGAGTTCTAAACATATTTTAGTGCCTATCAACTATGTATTTGAACTCAATTTTTATAGGCCGTTATTTTTCCATAATTTTGGTATAAATGTATTCTTTTATATTTATATATAATTGTATGCAATAAAAATATGGATCTATTTTCTGCAAATACAAAACACCAAAACACCAAACAATCACATTAGATGTTAGCCATTTCAAATGCAAGAAAATAAGTAATTTTTACTACAACCTTCGAAGAGCTAAAACAAGGGCACCCAAAGCCTTGTTTGATTTTCTCTTTGAGATTATTGTGGGTATGATCTCCCAACACAAATTAAATGTAAAACTAATGCAAAACTATGGGATGCAAGCTAGATGATGGTGAAGGGATTGAGAACAAGTATGAGGAACTTGTCCCAAGCTTCACAAATGATAAATATTAAGATTGATTCAATACAATGATAATGCACATAAGATTAAGATCTATGATATGCAACAAAATTAAAATATAAGAACAATATTAGATTGCAATAAAGAAAAGAACTAGAATGATTAATAATACTAGAAGATGCAAGAGCTAAGAGACTAAGAAGAAAAATAACCTAGACCTAAAATGAGGAGTGAGGCCTCATTTTATAAAAAATGAAAAGAATTGGACGGTGGAGATTAAGAGGCAAAATAATGGATGGCCAAGATTAAGAGGCAAAAGATGAGTGGCTAAGATAAATAGGAAAAAAAAAATGAGTGGCTAAGATTAAGAGGCAAAAGGATGTTAGGTAAGGTTTGAAAAATGTGAAGTGGCAAAAGTCAAACTTCATTTGAGAGGGAAAAAGGGAATTTAAAAATGATTGGTTGAGAAAAAAGATGGAGAAGTGACTACCTTGGAAAAGGTGATTGTGCACATGTTTAGAGGTAATCCACTTTTAATTAAGATTAGAGGAATATTAGAAAAAAAGGTAAGCATAGAAAAAAGGGAAAAGTGATTAAATTAAAATAAATTTAATTTAATCATGGTTTAGAAGAACTTTAGGCTAGTGGAGGAATAAAATAAATAAAATTTATTTTATAAAGGGAAATGAAAGGATTATATATTAAATTTAATTTAATATATTACAGTATTTAAATAAAATTTAAATACAAAGGGAAAATGAATTTATTTAATTAAAATAAATTTAATTAAATAAATAGAGGAATATAACCATTATAGTCAATTAATAAAATTAACCATAATGTTAAGAGAAAATATTAATAAAAATTAATATTAGTGTGAAAGGACAATTTTAGGTGTCTATATTTTGCCCCTCTTTGATGTGGTGTCAAAATTGGCATCGCATCAAAAAATAAGAAAACAAGATGCCCCAGGGGTTGCGCCTAAGAGACGATAGGAAGAGGATGAGGATGGTGCCCCCTCGAGAAAATTCAGTGAAAAATTAATTTTGACAATTTTCTCGAAAAGGAAGGGTGGGGATAACATAAGCGAATAAAAGAAGGCCTCCAATGCAAAATAAACCTAAATAAAAAATATCATTGTGTCAACATGGGATAGCATATCCTATTTTGATATTGTTCTTGACATTATGCACCAAGGTATGAGGAACCAAGATGACTATGTGCCAAGTATGTGATCAAAAAGGTCAAATACAACTATATGTCTTATGACGACATGATATGGAAGACTATGATGCCCCTGTGACAATAGGATGCAAAGACCATGATAGATGCAAAAAATATTAATACATACAAGCAACAAGAAAGCATGCACAACAAATCAAAAGCAAACCAACATATTGTACCTATTCAAGATGAAAACCAATTGATTGATTGATTGACTGATTGAGTGATTTGGAGGGCAGGGCCTCAAAGATTGGGAATGATACATCCAATGATGATGATTGGATTTTAAATTGATCAATTGATTATCAGATAATTTGGTTAAATACAATGGCTTGATTAAATATTAATGTGCTAGATTGAATGATTGGATTGCATGAATTAGCATTGATTGCACTTGACTGGACTGACTTGGGATCTTTTGGATTATAAGGATTTTTTAATTTATTTGGATGAGCGGATTCAATAGAATTAAATTGGAAGAGAAGATGATTGGAGAAGATGAGATTGAAAAGTATGAAAATTGAATAAATGGATTAGATTAGAAGATAAAGAGATCTGATAGACAAGATGGTTTGAATAAGATGAAAGTATGATTAAGGAATTTGATAGGATGGGATAGGAAAGGATAAGTGGATTAGGACCAATGATAATGGATAACCAAGGAATGATAGAGGATGGAAGGATGTAGAGATGTTTGGATAGAAAATGAATGGATGGAAAGGATGGATTGGATAGGAGATATATGGAATGAATGGATAGATAAGGGTATGATATGGAAGACTATAGGATTGGGGGGTATAGGGATGGAGATCCAAGGACTATGTTGAAAAAGGAGTTAAATGCCCCACACTAGAAGGAGGAGAATGAAGGATGGAAAGATGGAGGATAAAAATGTATGAAGTGGTTGGATAATGTACAAAGGATATTAATGGAAGAAGTGAAGGCTTGTATTATCCAAAGCATGCATGGATTTTTTATTTTTATTTTAGTACCTCTAGTTTTTTATGAAGAAGAAAGGACATGAAAGTGAAATGGTGTTGGATAAGGGATATGAGATGGAGGGTATGAAGAGGACATGGGATAATGATATGTAGGATATAGATGGAATTGGATAATAGATTATGGATGGAGGAAATGTATAGGATAATCAAGATCAAGGACACGAGAATGTGTATGGACTCCAAAAGTATTATGAATAATGGATTAAGGAAATGAATATGATGAGGACTACGAGATAGAGGATAGGGATGCCAAGATCAAATATGTGAAAAATGGATGGAATTATGAAGGAAAATGGATGGATAAGGAGTAAGGGTTATGGAAGGTACATATGAATAGAGGGGATGCATAGGATAGTCAAGATCAAAGATGTGAAATGAAATGATAATGAACTTTAGATAGGAAAATGGATGGTGGATAGGGAATGTGGAAGATATCATGTAATGGATGGAGCTTTCCCCCAAGTATAGAGTGCAAGGGGAGGTGTATAAATGAATGAAAAAGATATGATAGTTATGTGAAATAGAGGATAGGGAAGATATTATGGATGGATAGTAAGAATGAATTTCCCCCAAGTATGAAGAAAAATTAGAGGGAGGGATTATACATGATGCCTTTTTGTGAGGTTTTCATCATGGTACTTGCCCAAGGTGCCTGATTACCAAGTTTTCACCATTGGATGATTTTTATTTTTATTTTTAATGGGAGGAATTCAAGCCTGTTGCTCTTTGGATAATGTTCCTCTAGAAAGATATGCTATGATTGGCCAAGGCCGCTAAAAGGTAAGCTCAAATATGTTGATAATGGTGATGGTAGGGGAAATATATGGAGGTTAAGGTAGATGATGTCTAAGGATTGATGTGTAAGATGGGGTAAGAGGAATGAGAGGATATGACATGGAAGGATAAGGAGTAGATATAGGAGTTGGATATTGGATAGGGTATTGAAATGTTTGTGTGGGAGTAGGTGGAAATGATGGAAAGATAAACATTGACCCACATCTTTATGGGTAGTGGACAGGTGAAGGGAGAATGAATTGGCTAGCGTGAGGTTTCGATGTAGGAAGTGATGTGGATTTTAGGACACAAGGGCCGAAAATAGATGGAGGAGAGAATGGAAGATATTTGGAAGAATATTATGGAGTGGAAGTCTTTGGAAGCTTGAATGCCAAATTTAATTTTTCTTTTATATTCAAGTCCTTTAAGAGAGACTTGGGAATCCACATAGCTTTTGATTTTTCTTTATGTTTATGTGCTTTTGACTGCAATTTTTCCATGATGGATTTAGGAAAAGATATTATATTTGATTTTCTTTTTTGATTGGAGGACCCTTGTGGTATTTGGAGTATATATCTTTCTTTGGAGCCACATGTCGATTAGATAGGACATGGTGATCTTCATATGTAAGTGGATTCTTGTATTTTTTATTTTTATGTTGTGCATCCAAATTGCTTCCAAAAGACTTGGGAATTGTGGATGAATGAGGCTCATATAACTGGCTTTGATGGATGGATGGATGGAAATCTCTCAAGGATGCATGTCTTTTTTAATCTCGAGGAATGGTAGAAGAAATAAGTGATGAGATAGGAGTGAGAGGTATAGTGGATGGAGGAACATAAGGACCTAAAATAGATGGAAGGGATGAAGGGTTTAGTGTTGGGATATAAGGGCCCAAAATAGACAAATGGGATGAAGGATTTTCTTTAGGGATATAGGGGCCCAAGATGGATTTGGAAGATAATGAAGGAATATTTTTATGCTTGAATGGAGGTATGTAAGATGTAGGAGGAATATGAGCATCTGTAGAGTGGGCAATATCACCAAGACCATCAGGTGTTAGGTTTCCTTGGTCCTCAAGAGGCTCCTTAATAGGAATAATAAGAGCTTTAGGAGGAATAGGATCTTGTGAAGGATTAGGATCTTGTGATGGAGGATCAAGAAAGAGATTGGGATCTTGTGGAGGATTAGGATCATGAGGGGAATTAGGGGGAATAATGGGATCATGAGAGGGATTAGAATCATGACATGGAGATGAAGGGGTACTTTGATCCTAACTTTGGGGAGGATTATGTTGTGGAGTGGAAGGGATGGTAGGATCTTGAGATGGAAGGCTATCATGGAATGGAGTGGAGGGAATGCCTTGATCTTGATTAGGAATGGAATCATGAGGTGGATCAAGAGGGATAGGTGGATTTTGCAAAATAAGGGAATCAAGGACTGGAGGAATGCTTGGATCTAGAGGATGAGAGGAATCTTTGTTAGCATGCTTTGGGAAAATGCCTTGACATGTGTGGAATTGTGAGGGTGATGGGATGGAGGTGTTGGGATCTTCAACTTCAATCTCTCCTTTGTGAATGAGGTCTTGGAAAAAGTTTTTAAACTTTAATAACTTCTTGATATCATGACCCTTGATGCAATGATAATCACAGTATTCATTCTCCTTATACCAAGTTGGTTTGGGTTGACTCTCATCAAAGGGAATAGTGTTTGGAAAAACCATCATGTTTTGGTCAACAAGTAGGTGGAATATGACATCAAGAGGATCCGCAAGGGGAGTGTATTGTCTAGATTTGGGTGATTGTACAACTTTGGAGGATAGGAATGATGTGGGTTTTGGAGGATTAGGATTGTATATAGGTTGAGAATTATGTGGAGGATTGGGGTTTGATGGTGGATGAGGATTATGGATTTGGAGAAAGGGAGGAGGACACATGTCTTCAAATACAAACTTTTTATTTTGACCCCCATTTTGTAAGTTAAGGACAATGTTTTTAAGATGTTCGATTTCTTGGGCAAGGTTAAACATGTGAGAGGCATCATGCGGGTAATGGAGGGAATCATGTGTGGATGGAGGACAATGAGGTTGATTTACCTTATCAAAGGTAGAGGAGGAATAAGGAATGTGATACGGATTGAGATTGGATATGACTTGAGGATTGATTTGGTAGGTGGTTTGGATTGGAGGTATAGTTTGAGGATTAGGGTTTGGCACTTTGAAGTCCTCAACCATTTTTTGAAACCAATCCATATTCATGATGTTTGAATTAGATATTTTGGATTGGATTAGAGGAAGATGATGTAGAGGAAGATTTGATTTAAGAGTGAAAGATTTTATGACGAATGATATATGAACATAGGACTAGGAGAAAGTTTGGATTTTGATTTAAAAGGATAGGGCCTCAAGGATTTTGATATAATTGGATGATGGATTTGATTGATTTAGAGGGAAGGGCCTCAATAATTTTGATCGATTTGATTTGATTTTAATTTTGGATTCATTAGGGCTGGGCCTCAAAGTTGGATTTGATTTGATTTAATTTGATTTGGATGAAGATTATAGTCCAAAGATTATGATGGTTCTCCTAAGCCAAAAGTGGAAGATTAGAAGATGGTGTTAATAAGAATTGGATTAAGAATAAATGAAGTGGAAGGATAGATTAGGAATTTTTGAAGATAAGTTGAATGGATGATGTGATTGATTTGGATGATAGGGGATATATGGATTGAATTATAACATAGAAAGAAATAGTGAAATGTGCATATCTAAATATATTTTTATGGGTCTCAACACAATCAAAGACACATCAATAACACACTACCTAAGGTCAAAAAGGAAGTGTTCCAACCTTTTCCCACAACTCGATGCTCTTAGCCCCACAATTAAGTGATTGAATGACCTTTCCTAGGACTATGCAAGTTATGGATCAAATGGAAAAGAACAATGCTCATGATGCATGTCTTTCCATATTGCTATATTCAAGCTTTAGCATCCAAGGGAACACATATGGTGAGTATCTTGGGGTGATCTGGGTAAGTCCACTTGGATCAATCCTTGCACAAAGGAAGTCGCATAGCTAAAATAGTTGGCCTTTAAGTCCTTAGGTGTCTAGTAAGGTACTCTTTTCATGACTATCCCCTATAATTATGCAAGAGGAATTAAGGCCTATAGTCCTACAAGCATCCAAAAAGTATAGTCTCGCAAGTAAGATTCAGACCTCTCAGTCCTATACTAGATGAACGTATTGCCCTTGTAGTAAACAAGATTGAGACCATTGATGGCCCTACAAGTGCTCAATCAAATGTAGTCTTGCTTAGCAAGATTGAGGCAACTAGGCCCTACACATGAAGAAGAATTAGGAATAAAAATAGCCATGTCTTCCCTCTCTTTAGATTGAAGGGTGGAGTAGCTGGGTTTGCTTGTTTCCCACTTGGGTCGTTCCCAAAAGATTGCTCTCTTGGCAGGCCCTCTAAAGGTAAATGCAAGAAAAGTAAGATGGATAGCTAATGGAGGTTAAGATTTCTGATTTTCCATAAGGAACAGAGCATACTCTCCTACTCCATAGTTTCTCCCAAACACATCAAGCACATGTTCATTTACCCAAGATTCCTTTCTAATGACCAAATTAAGTAGGTCTAGATTTTGGATTTCCCCTTAAAGAGGAAAGATCATACTCTCCTACTACCCAATTAAATCACAAGAAATAAACCTTCCTAATTAAACTAGGTGCCTATAAAAATAAACTTAAGGTAGACACAATGTTTTCTTGAACCTCCAAGGCAACCTACAAAACCAATGAAATAGTAGTCTCAAATCTTTTCAAGATCTTCAAACAAAGTCCTACAAAAAAAAATGATTAGTAGTCTCAAAATATCTTAATCTTGGTCAACCATTCTGAAAAACCACTATTAGAAGATTGAAAATATCAGAAACTTGCAAGAAAATTCAACCATGCATTGAACAATGTGCAAATAAAGTGCAAACTCATCACAATTGTTTTTTTTGCATTTGAACTACTCAACAAGATCTGATTTTTTTAATATGATTTTGGCCACAAAAATAGAAATGCAAAATAGAGACCCCTACTAAAAAACAAAGAGATTTCTAAAAATGTAAAAAAATTAGAAAAATTCCTTAATTTGTGCCCTAGGGACTTGATTTATCAAAACATACCAGTTTTCAAAGATTGAATTTTTGAGCCATATTCATGCATCAAAATAAAAAACACAAAGAACATGTCATGTGTAAAATTCTCAGACCTTTCCGAAAATGTAAAACTTTCTAAAAAATACAGTGATTTGCGACTAGAAATTAATTTTTTATTGAAAATCATAAAAAAATTATAACTCATGACAAACTGATTAGAAAAATTTGAGTTTCAGACTGAGACATAATATGATAATTCCCCACATGCAAAAAAAAATTCAGACCAAAAATCCTAATTGTTTGAAAGATATGATCAAATCTTTCAAAAAATCCTAGGGTTTTGTCTTCGACTCAACCTACACAAGCATTAGCATAGAAAACTCTTCAAAAGTGTAGATCTAATAGGGATGTGGGTCCCACCAGGCATGCCAAAATGTATGCAATGAAAATATGGACCTATTTTCTACAAATACAAAACACCAAAACACCAAACAATCACATTAGATGTTAGCCATTTCAAATGCAACAAAATAAGTAATTTTCACTACAACCTCCGATGAGCTAAAGCAAGGGCACCCAAAGCCTTGTTTTTCTCTTTGAGATTATTGTGGGTATGTTCTCCCAACATAAATGAAATTCAAAATTAATGCAAAACTATGGGATGCAAGCTAGATGATTGTGAAGGGATTGAGAACAAGTATGAGGAACTTGTCCCAAGCTTCACAAATGATAAAGATTAAGATTGATTCAATACAATGATAATGCAAATAAGATTAAGATCTATGATAATGCAACAAGATTAAAATATAAGAACAATATTAGATTTCAATAAAGAAAATAACTATAATGATTAATAATATTTAAAGTTGTGAGAAAAATTGTTATTGTTTCGGGTATACCCGATTTGAGATTTTTGTAGAAATCTACATTTTATCTTAATATTTGTTGTTCGAATTAAAATATGATAAAAAATATTTAAATCTGATATAAAAATATGAAAATGGGAATTTCACTAGTATCAAAGCCATGATCTTTCCTACCTAAGGGTTTAAAAATATTTATGTAGTTGAGGGATAGGGAAAAGAAATTATTGTAGACGGAGAAAAATAAAACGCTAACTGAAAACCTTCTTTTAGGAAAAATTGAAGGGTATAACTAAAATAAGAAGGATATGGTTGATGCCGAGGAGACACATAATAAATTGCTTGCAAAGTTACAAAAGAACCAAAAGCAAAGTGTTGATAGTCTTGTTGAAATAAGAGAAGTGATGAGGTTATTGGCAGAAAAACTCCAAAACCCAGTATCTACTAATGAAAGAGGGAGATCTTCAAAGGCTTAAAAAAATACCTCCTCTCTTAAAAATGCAAAACCAATATTCATACTTTAAGGTAACTTGGCTACAACAAACCCACAATCCAATCCAATGGAAAATTTAGCAAGAGAGTTAGTTGCAATCATAGTGTCTTATGAAAATCAAGATGAAGGATTTAAGAATGTAGTGCTTTACAATGACTATGTTACTCAGATGAAAGGAATGATGTATAGGAGGGGATATAAAATTCAACAAGGTTAGCATGGAGGAGAACTTAAGAGAAAAATAAATAAACTTTTGGCTCCAACTTTTGATGGTTCAGACAAGATTTCAGCCAGGACCTGGTTACAAAAGTTCCAGACTTATTTCACACTTTGTCCTATGAGGGAGTTGAATGTTGGACAATATGCAACCTTACATTTGGAAGGAACTAATTATGAATGGTGGTACCACGGTATGTCTACTCAAGGGCACGGTCAAGTAACTAATTTTGATGATTTTAGTCAAAGATTCTTGGATAGGTTTGAGATTACGAATGAAGAGGAGCATATTTCAAAGAGTTGGTTGGGTTGAAAAAAATTGGTTCCATTAATGAGTATGTAGAAAATTAATAGAAGATTGCAGTAATGGTACCAGGTATGTTAGAAAGGTGGATTGTGTACCTCTTCCTAGAAGGTCTTGAAGATCTTGTTAAAGGATTATTTAAGGATTTTTCACCATCTACTCTCCAAGAAGCAATAAAAAGAAGCTTGCAAATTAAGGTATCCATTCCTAGGAAAAAAAATGGTGCACCCACCTAAACCATCCAATAATTGGAAACAAAATGGAGTCTTTCAAAAGAAGGTTCCTTCTTTTCCTCCACAAAAGGGTACTCCAAAGGCTAATATCCCAAGACATAGTCTCTAAGAAGATGGATGAGGTTACAAGAATTGAGGTTCATTAGAAGGGGATTTTCTTCCCTTGCAAAGATTTGTGGGTTCAGGGCCATAGATGTTTGGGAAAGGGATAGGTACATTATATTTAAATTATTATAGAATTAGATTTATATGAGAATGAGAAATTTCAGTATATCTGTGAGGAATTAGAGGAGGAAGACATAGAAATAAACAAAGGAGTCACTGTAGAAGCCTTATCTAGAGCCCTCAAATACCATCCATTTAGAGTCTAAGGAGTTATAGAAGGAAAAAATATAACTATTAGTCTTGATAGTGATGTAACCCATAACTTTATAGATGAAGGTTTCTTAAAAGAGGGTTGAAGACAAAAGAGTTCCAAGGTTTCAATGCCACCATTGCAGATGGTTTCACTATGTCATGCACTCAAATTGTATGGAAACTCAAAATAGCATTATGTGATTATGAGCTATGTGTTGATTTTTATGTGGTAGGCATTGGAGACATTGAGGTTATATTAGGCATGCAATGGCTGCATTCTATCTAGGTTATTATACCAATCATCAAATTATGGATTTTAAATTTCAGTCCAATGGAAAAGAGATTTTTATTAAGGGTATATTGAATGGAGCACAAAGAGAAGTTTCAGAAAAAAGAATGGAGGGGTTTTTTTGAAGTGGAAAAGTGGCATGGGCAGTAGAAATTTTATTTCAAATTTCAAGCTCTACGACAAATCAAGGTAAAAACCATTTTGAGATTCAATCGATTCTTGATAATCGTAGTGTTATTTTAATGATTTACCTCTAGGCTTGCCTCCTAATAGGGGATTTGAGCATTTAATTGAACTAGAATAGGGTGCCAAACCCATTATCACAACACCATATCATCACCCTAATATTTACAAGGAGATAGAGAAGGCTATCAAAGAGATTCTTGACATGGGTCTCATAAGACCAAGTTCTAGCCCATTTGCTTCATTTGTAGAGCTGGTGAAAAAAGGATGACACAATGAGGATGTGCATAGATTACATGACACTCAATAAGAAGACATTGAAAAATAAATAGCCCATTCCAACGATAGATGAATTCCTCATTGATGAATTACATGGGGTGGTATATTTTTCAAAGATTGATCTAAGGTCAGACTACCACCACATTTCCATGAGAAAAGAGCATGTGGAGAAGAAAACTTTATGTTGCCACTATGAAAATTTTGAATTCCTTGTTATGTCATTTGGTCTCACAAATTCACCAAAAATCTTCCATTCATGCATGAATACGGTATTCAGTAGACAACTAAAGAAATTTGTTTTATTTTTCTTTGATGACATCTTGATTTATAGTAAAACTTGGAAAGAACACTTTGAGCATCTAGATATAGTTTTGGGAATTTTAGAGCAGAAATCCTTCTATTCTAAGCTATCAAAATGTGAGTTTGGATGACTAAAATTTTATATTTTGGACATAAGTTCACAAGGAGTGTAGGTTGACCAAGAAAAGGTTCAAGTAATACTAGATTGGCCACCCCCAACCAATCTTACTAAGTTAAGATGGTTCTTTGGTTTGTGTATCTATTACAAGTGGTTTGTTAAAGGTTTCTCTCAACTTTATCCCCATTGACTAATCTGACTAAGAAAAGATCATTTTTATGGACATAAGAAGCCCAAAAGATGTTTGATAAACTCAAGGAGGTAATTTTCTCATGTCTGGTGCTTGCAATTCATGACTTGTCTCTTCATTTGTTGTGGAATGTGATGCTTGTAGAGAAGGGATTGGGGTTTTTCTATCCCAAAAGGGATAGCCAATAGATTTTGAAAGTAGGAAGCTAAATAGATTAAAGAAGGGGCACTTTACCTATGCCAAAGAGTTGTTGATCATAATGCGTGCATTTGATAAATTCAAGTAGTATTTGGTATGTGGTAAGTTTATGGTTAAGACTGATCATAATAGTCAATAATTACTTTTGATCCAAAGGGATTTGAATGATTGTCAACAAAGGTGGGTAAGTAAGTTGCAAGCGTATGATTTTGAGATTGCGTACATTAAAGGGAAAAAAAACATAGTTGTTGATGCACTTTCTAGGAAATCCACATTATGCACACTTTCCACTATTGTTATTGAATGGAAAATTTCTATAAATTCAAAATATGTCAAAGATTCCTTTACTTCTGAAATTTTGGATGGTAAAGTGGATGATGAAAG
The DNA here is from genome assembly GCA_027943335.1 of Chamaecyparis obtusa. Taxonomy (NCBI): domain Eukaryota; kingdom Viridiplantae; phylum Streptophyta; class Pinopsida; order Cupressales; family Cupressaceae; genus Chamaecyparis; species Chamaecyparis obtusa. The sequence continues at coordinate 367,575 of BSBK01010090.1, forward strand.
ATACACTATTAATGATGGGTTAATTTATTACAAAGGAAGGATACTATTGGTTCCAGGATAAAAAATTAAAGAAAAGATACCAAGGGATTTCCATTATACACTTTTGGCTGGTCATCAAGGGTATTACAAAATATACAGACAGGTCTAAGAGAGATTCTCTTGGAAGGGTATGAAACATTATGTACTCCAACACATTAGGGAATGTATGGTTTGTCATTAGAATAAGAGTGAGCATATTTTTCTAGCATGACTTCTATAACCACTTCCATTCCCAAGCATAAATGGGAGAGCATTCTGATGGACTTAACTACAATATTACCCAAAGCTCATGATGCAGGAGCATCCTTGGGCAGTTGGAAATCCCATATCAACCAAAAATATGTTAGAGTTGGGTTTTGGTTTTCAATGTTTAATGTGGCGATCTCGGTTGGAGACTTGATATTCTCGGTCATTTGGTGGTAATTATTAGTTGGAAGATGTGTTGCTTCATCAATGGACTCAGTGAATGAGTTTTGATGTTACTCTACCAAATGATCTTGGTGGATGAGTTTGTGCCTAGTAATTTCTTTGGAGTTCACAATGGAATGTTCCTATTTTGGTTCACCAACAAGCTTGGCCTCTATTTTGGTGTCCTGTCACCGATTGGCATTAGTAGTTGTTTTGTATTGCTCGATTGATGTTTTGACAAGCTCGATGGTCTAGTTCACTAATGGGTTTATTTTGATTGTTTTGTCTGGAGGACATGTGCATTTAATTTGGGTCACATTCCTCGTGATATGGATAGCCCATTGAGATTTGTGAGGACCTAAATATAGTTTGGTTCTTTTTCCTATGTGAATTTAATGATTGTTGTAAGATGACATGAAGGATAACACATTTTGTCATGAGTTTCTTAGAGCTGACTATTGTTTTATGATTTCTAATTTATAAGGTCAACCTATGGCCATGCTATATAAAATTAGGGTATGGGTAGCATTTACAAAAAAAATGGAAAAGAGGAGGTAGTTGGGAAAGTGTGGGGTTTAGAAGCTAGTGGCTAAGTGCTGGCTTAGGAAACAAGAATCTTGCTTGGTGTCTTGCGAGCTCAAGTGTAGACCTATCTTGGAGTTTCTACTAGATTTTTGTTGGAATATAGATCCGGGCTAGCTACAGAGTAGTTGGATCCCGTGAGATCTTGTTGTATTTGTTGGTGTATTGGCCATAATAGGGAAAGCCTTATAGCCTGACATGTTGCATGTAATTGGCCTTTGATGAGATAAGCAGTTGAATTTTGTTATATCTTGTTGTTGTGTTATACTTTTGCTATGATTTTTTAGCAACTTGGGTGGATAGTCTATTTTCAGACCCTCCAACCATAGGGTGTTGCGTCAGGTGGTATCAAAGTGAAGGCTGATCTAGTTGGGGACTTATCAAAGCGAGGTTTCATTTACTCCAAAGATTTTGTATGATTCGTATTGCAAATCCATGTTATTGGACTTGTGAAACCCTTCCTATTTGTTCATGTGAGGTAGCAAGTTACGATATGACTTGCATATAATTTTGAGGTTGTCACAAGGTGGTCGGGTTTGGGATTTATTACAGAGTGTTTTTTGTAGATCTTGGAAGATTTATCTGAGAAGATTGGACCCTAGGGAAATAGAAGATCTCTGTGATGTGGTGGAGACAAAGATAATGGAAAAGGTTAGATTGGATGTTAGATCTTAGATGGCGACAATGAAGAATGAGATGGTCACGGATATCATGAGAGATATAGTTTCTTTAATGAGGAAACTCGAAATAGAGGACGGTTATGAAGAAGTTGCTAAAAATTTTGAGGCTACCAAATCTAGTGGAGAAGACAGAGCCAATTGGTTGGAGAGATCTATGGGAGATAGAGCTGATTAATTAGAGAGATCTATGACTTGGTTGAGTATGAGTCATCGCAGGGAGGTTTCTAATTTCTCAAGTACATTGAAACCCGAGGAATAGATTGATTGGATCGATGAGTTAGAAGACTACTTTGAGCTAGAAGACATTAGAGATCCTCTCAGAGTGAGGTTACTATAGACTAATTTGAAGGGACATGCTACTTTGTAGTGTAAATAATTGCAGAGAGATAGAGAAGAAGAAGGTGAGATGAAGATCACTCGGTGGAGGTTGATGGTCGTAAAACTGAAGGCTAAGTTCATTCTTGTTGACTATGAACTTGAGTTATTCAAGAAGTTATAAAATATAAAGTAGAAGGAGATGACTGTGAAAGACTATACCAAGGATTTTTACAAGCTCACTATTCAGTCTGGACATAGAGAAATTTCCAAGGAAAAGGTGGCTAGGTATATTAATGGTCTGTGATTCAATATCCAGGATGAGATTGGCATGTTGAAGATTGATTCAGTTGAGGATGCTTATTAGTATGCCCTAAAAGGGGAAGATAAGATGAAGAGGAGACATCAAGGTAACTCTTGAGGGAAGGAGAAGCAAGAGAAGTCAAGAAAGGACAAAATTATTTTAGAGGATGGACTGAAACCTGTTGAACCAAAGAGAAGCATAGGTAGAGGTGGATTCAAAGGTACTTTTTATAATTGTGGAGAAGGACATAAACCATTTGAATTTCCCCATACAGATAGGAAGGTCAGTAATAGCAGGAAGGTTTTGGTGAATGAAAATGTACTAAATGAGCCTGAGGAGGGGGAAAATTGTTGGTTCAAAGAACATTTCTTGGTAAGAAGGTGATGGAACCTTGTCAAAGAAGAAATTTTTTAAGAACCCGATGCAAGTACAGAGGTATGTGTTGTAATGTGATTTTGGATAGTGGTAGTACTAATAACCTAGTTGCAAAGGAGATGGTCCATAAACTTGGTTTGAAGAGAGTGAGACATCCTTGTCCTTATAAGATTAGTTGGTTGCAAGATGAACATGCTTTAGAGGTAAGGGATCAGTGTGTTGTTGATTTTCATATTGGGTAATATATGGATCAAGTGTTGTGTGATATTGTGGACATGAGTACTTGTCACATGTTTCTTGGTAGACCTTGGCAGTATAATTGTAAGGTTGTACATGATTGTGTCAAGAACGTATTCACTATTGAGAAGTGTGGCAGGAATTTTTCCCCAATTCCTTTGTAGGATACATAACTTTATAAAAGGAATCTGAGCTTTGGTAGAATAAGTGAGTTGAAGGATTTTCAAAGGGTTAGAGATCAACAAGGAAACTAGAATTGTGGCATACCGGTTAAAGATGTGAGAAGGAAAGGAAAACAATTGTTAGTTGTAGGGAAGGATTCACAGAAGTGGAACAAAGACAAGAGTGTACTAATTGAGGACTCAGAGGACATGTATATCAAGAACTAGTTTGGTATTTATGTGTTGAATCCCAAAAAATGTTTGTTGAGCTACTATGAACATCTTTTTCGCACTTGGGGTGTCTGATGTAGGACCATCCTTGGGTAGTTGGCAATCATTTATTAACCAAAAATATGTTAGAGTTGGGTTTTGGTTTTCAATGTTTAATTTGGCGATCTCAGTTGGAGACCTAAGATTCTAAGTAATTTGGTGGTAGTTCCTTGTTAGAAGATGTATTTCTTCATCGATGGACTCGGTGAATGAGTGTGGATGTTACTCTACCAAATGAGCTTGGTGGATGAGTTTATGCTCGGTAACTACTTTGGAGCTCTCTATGGAATGATCCTATTTTGGTTCACTGACAAGCTCGGTCTCTATTTTGGTGTCCCGTCACCGAGTGGCATCAGTAGCTATTCTATATTGCTTGGTTGATGTTCTGACAAGCTCGGTGGACTATTTCACCGATCGTTTTATTTTGATTATTTTGGATGGTTGACATGTGCATTTAATTTGGGTCACATTCCTCATGATATGGATTGATCATTAGGATGCGTGTGGACCTAAATCTGGGTTGGTTCTTTCTCCTATGTGAATTTAATGACTATTGCAATATGACATGAAGGATAACATGTTTTTTCATGAGTTTCTTGGAGTTGACTGTTGTTTTATGATTTCTAATTTGTAAGGCCGACTTGTGGCCTGTTGTATAAAAGGAGGGTATGGGTAGCATAGAGAAAATAAGGAAAAGAGGAGACAATTGGGAAAGTGTGGAGTTTAGAAGCTAGTGGCTAAGTGTTGTCTTAGGAAACAAGAATCTTACTTGGTGGTCTTGTGAGCTCAAGTGTAGATATCTTGGAGTTTCTACTAGATTGTTGTCAGGATATAGATCTGGGCTAGCTAGGGAGTAGTTGGATCCTGTGAGATCTTGTTGTATTTTTTGGTGTATTGGTCGTAATCGGGAAGGCCTTATAGCCAGACATGTTGCATGTAATTGGCCTTTGATGAAATAAAAAGTTGAATTTTGTTATATATTGTCATTGCGTTATACTTTCACTATGATTGTTTAGAAGCTTGGGTGGATAGTCTATTTTCAGACCCTCCAACCATAGGGTGTTGCATCATCTCATGGTAAATATTTCTTTTTTGTGGTGGTTGACAAATTAACAAAACATGCCCATTTCATTCCTATCACATCTGAATTTAAGACATCCCAAGTAGAAGAATTGTTTTTCAAGGAGATCTTTAGATTGCATAGTTTTCCATAGAGCATTGTTAGTGATAGAGATAGTAGGTTTCTTATCTCCTTCTGGAAGGATATTTTCCACTTGACAAGTACATAACTCACTCCTAGCACTAGTTACCACCCCCAAACAGGTGGACAAATAGATATAGTCAACAAGTAGATAGAGGGATACCTAAGAAACTATATTTCAAATCAACAAGGTGTGTGGGTAAAATGGTTGCATCTAGGGGAGTATTGCTATAATACTTCACATCATGTATCTATCAGTATGTCTCCATCTCAAGCTCTCTATGGCTATGATACATTCTCTTTTGTTTAATTGTTATTTCCAGATAGTAGAATTCTTACAACCAATGATTTTTCCCAACAAAGTCAAGATATCTTAACGGCCCTTAAGGTTAAATTAGTCTATGCTTAGAATCAACAGAAACTGTATGTAGATAGGAAGATGACATAAAGGGTTTTTGAAGTGGGAGACCTAGTATTTGTGAGGTTACAACCATATAAGAAAAGTTCCTTAAAGAAGAGTGGTCCAAAAAAGTTGAAGCCCAAATTTTATGGACCCTATAAGCTCATCAAGAGGATAGGTGAGGTAGATTATGAGTTGGAGCTTCCACCTGACTATAAAATACATAATATATTTCATGTCTCTTGTCTTAAAACTATGATAGGAAAGCAGATCATAGCTTCACCAAAGTTACCACCCATGGATGATGAAGGGAAATTGATCATGATCACAGAAAAGGTTTTGGAAACTAGGGAGAATAAATTGAGAAATAGGAGCATCAAAGAACACTTAATAAAATAGAAAGGATTTCCACTCAAAGATATAACATGGGAAGGATCTCTAGCTCTTTTTTAGTTGATTTTGGTGGGCATCCTACACTGGATTCATTGGACTGGCGAGATGTTGCTTCTAAGGTGGAAGAGGGTTGGATTACAATTAAAGGTAAAAAATCCAAGACTTCTTTGTCATCTTTTAAGATGAACCTTTTCTCCCACAAGTGGAGGGGAAAAGGATATTCTTAATTTTCTTTTGGTTGTGGATGGGTAGGCTGGAGTTCTCTCTGGTCCTTTCTTTTCTTTCTAGTTGCATGTTGGTTTCTTTGTGTAGTTTTATTCTCGGTTTAAGGGATCCTGCTAATAAAACCCTAGTTTTGGTCTTGATCCATTTCTTTTCTATGGCTTTATCATAGTATCTTTTGTGACATTTTTGTAAATGGTTTTGGGTCCCTTCAACTATTCTTTTCTCTTAATCAAAACATAGGAAGGATAAAAAATTCTTATTCATCCCAATCTTCATTGCTTGAGGACAAGCAATATTTGGAAGGAAGGTCTTGTCATGTCCCCTTTCTAATTGTAGTAGTTACTATTTTTAGTAGGGATAGTTTCCAAAATAGTAAGTTGGGCCCTACCGACAAGAAGGAAAAGATAGGTTTAGAAATTGGGATAAATTTGAAGGAAAGAGCAATTATATTTATTAAATTATTTATTTTTTCCTAAGGAGGCATAGATTTGGGAGAGGGTATTTTTAAATTAAATGCATTTCAAATGCAATATTGAAAAAAACCCAATTTTGAGATAATGAAGATTTGACCAAATTTTGTGGAGATCCACCACTTTTTAAGGGATGTGAGAGGAGCTACATGCATATTTTTCCTCTTTAGGCATTGGGATTTGGGCCCATTTTTGTGGGAGAAATTTGAGCAATAAAAGTTGCAACTTATCTTTTCTCATTCTTATTCTTATTCTTATTTATTGATTTTTTCTCTATAGGTTTTTTCTCTATAGGCAGAGGTTTCTTCAAGAGGCTAGAAAACCATTAGAGAAAAGATCTTCTGGATACTAAACCAGAGTGATCAATATTTTCATGTTGTGTGTTTGTAAATCTTTAGAGGAAACTTCATCTAGAGGTTGCACCATTGCTTAAAGATTGCATATTTGTGCTTTGTTTGCAGGGTTTTTATAGTAGTTTCTTATGTGAAAGTTTGGGGTTTATGAGCTTTAGTTTGTTTTATGTTGTATTTCAGCCTTTTTAATGTCCCAAGTGTGTGGAATAAATGTATTGGTATGTCCATATGTTGTTGTGTGAGCTTTAGATATATTTTAGTGTCTTTGTATACTTTTTTCTCTATTTTGGTGCCTACTAGCTATGTATTTGAACTCCATTTGAGAGTTGTTTTGTAATCTTCTTTGCGGACCTAGAAGTGTTATTTTATAGGCCTTCTTTCAAATTTATAAATCATATTTAAAGTTGTTGGAAAATTTGGTATTGTTTCGAGTATACTCGATTTGAACTTTTGGAGAAATCTACATTTTATCAATATTTTTTGTTGTAATTAAAATATAATAAGAAGTATTTAAATATGATATAAAAATATGAAAAGGGACATCTCAAGAGAACAATAGATGCTATGTCATTTGAAGCAAGCTCTTCCATTGATTCACAACAACCTGCTGGAAATAATATGCTAAGCTCATATTTAGCCTTCAGTTGGATACTGTGAACCATTCATAGTCACATGTTTTCCATTGTTTTGTACCTCTTGAAAAACATCTATACTCTCCACACACAAAAAAAAATTCCCTCCTTGAAGAGATTGTTCGGATGACTGTTCCTACATAGTTTAATGTGTTGTTCATGGGTGCAACTTTGACATAGGTTCTAAAAGATAGATATACATCAGCTGGTATTAAATTTATGCTTGTCCATTGGTATTGGATTTATGTTTTATGATTGTCTATAATATTTGTCCTTTTCTATGTGGGAACTATGTAAAACTATGCTTGTATGTGAATTTCTCGCATGTTATATGTAGTTTTTATTGTTGCTCTCTGTAACTACATATGTATTTTTGTTTTC
>BSBK01010091.1:0-90676 GCA_027943335.1 Chamaecyparis obtusa
GTGTGTATGGTGTGTGGGTGTGTGTATGGTGTGGTGGGTGTGTTTGGGGGTGTGTGTGAGGTGTGTGGGTGTGTGTGTGGGTGGGTGTGTGTGTGTTATGGTGTATGTGATGTCATAGTATGTATGTATGTGTGTGTGTGTGTTGAGTGTATGTTGAGTTGTAATGTGTGTGTAGTGTTGTGTGTATGTGTGAAGTGTGTGTCTGTGCTGTAATGTGTGTGAGTCGTGTGTGTGTATGTGTGTACTGTGTGATGAGTGATAGACATGATTTACATAGATATCTATATATATATACATATATATGTATATATATATATACATATATATATATATACATACATATATATGTGTATATATATATATATATATATATATATGTATATATGTATATAGATATATATTGTATATATATATATATATGTATATATATATATATATGTATATATATATGTATATGTATATATATATGTGTGTATATATATATATGTGTGTATATATATATATATATATATATATATATATATATATATATATATATATATGTATGTATGTAATGTATATATGATGTGTGGATGGTCAACGATTGTGTGATGATAGAGTAAGGTGGAGATTTTGTGATTATTGTTGCCACACCTCATTCAAAATTACTTTGGCATAACAGATATTGTTTTAGTTTATTTTGTTGCTACAAAATACTTTTGTGATACTGGATAGTGAGTCCTTTGTAAGAGAAGTGAGCTCCATTTTGTATTCACCCCTAACAGTGTTATAGACTCCTAATGGGGTCTATCCACTAATAAGGACTTGTACTAATTTAATATTTTTCTCCTAAAAGGGCAAGGTCTCCTAATAGGGACACAATACTTTTAGTACATCATTTGTAGGTATGATCCCCACTGGGGTTTTCCCTTGACCGCCCGGTTTCCTTGAGAAAAAATCATGCTGCTATGAGTTATTTATTTTGTGTATGTTCTCATTTTAACTATTGCATGGTTAAGTTTGAATTGATTTAAAAGGAATAAAAGTGGTTCAATACTGATTCACCCACCTCTCAGTATTTCTTGATCCTAACAGGATGAATTATTGTGTGATGAGGTATCTATGAGTACTTGTGATGTTTTATTAGGCATAATTTTGAAATATGATAGAGGAGCTATCTACAATTGTAGAAGAAACTTGGTCATAGTAGACAGGGATGGGAAAAATTTACTTTGGTTCTCTTGAAGGAGGAAGAGGAGAGAAGAAAAAAGAACTTAAGCATATAAAGAGTTACTATTTGGAGAATAAAAATACAGAAGTAGATAAGAAGAAGGATCTTGAAGGAAGATTCAAGAACAAGTTGGTATCAGATAATAGGAAGGTAAGATGAAGCAACATAAGTCTTTGGGAGTCAATAAGATAAAATCATATGGTAGAAGTAAATCTGATGCACGAATGAAAGGAGGGTGGAGGAAAAAATTCTTTCCTACCTTATGCAGATAGGATACATGACAAAGATTGTGCATGATAGATTAAGTTGATGGATCTAACAAAAGATGGAGAATAAATTTATAGAGAAATAAAGTTGCAGATAAAGAGAATATTTTGATTAAACATGACAAAGATTGTGCATGATAGATTAATTTGATGGATCTAACAGAAGATAGAGAATAACTTTACAAGAAAGAAAGTTGCAGATAAAGAGAATATTTGGATTAAGACTAAACATGGGATTTATGTCTTGAATCATGTAAGATGTTCATAAGTTCCTCTTATGGAACATGTTTTTCTCACTAGGGGTTTCTAATGTAGAAGCACCCTTGGGTCATTGCCAATCTTGTGTCACCCAAAAATATTTCTAATGTAGAGAGCACACCAAGAAGGCAATGAGATATGCAATCTCCTCCACAAATCCTCAATCTTGGATTTGACACAATCCAACTCCACTAACCTTGTGATATGATGTATATCAAACAAGTAGTGATGTCTACACACCTTCCCTACTCCACTTCAACACCCAAAGGGCTTATGCAAAGTCTTCACAAACAATGACTTAGGGACACTTTCCCTATTCTAAACCAAATATGGAAATCTTCACCAGTGGAACTAACCAACCAATTTAAAGTTTGGAACAAATTATGTAGGAAATATGAATAGAGAATCAATCAAAAAATTGATCCTACAACACCCACAACAAACCAAACTCAACCTAACCTATGAATCCTACTAGGTCTCCCATAATGGTTTTCGGTGTGCAAATTTCAACTATGGATGGGACTGAATAATGTAAGGGTAGATTCACGGACCCTTTTGGATATCTTTGAAATCCCCAAAGTCAAAAGGACCAACTCCACTCTAGTAGCACTTAACCCTCACAATGCTCACAGACCTAATTGGCTAGATTAGGCTTGGATTACACAACAAGTGGTCAATGATGGGTTCATAGAATTGATGTAGGTTTTTGGAAACCTTCCCCTAACTCCAAATGACTCAAATAAACTCTCTAATGGATCCCTCCAATCAGTTCAATTGTCTGCACACAACTTCATACATCTGACTGCCTAAATACATAGGGATATTTAGCTTAGGGCTTGATGCAAAACCCTCAACCTCTAAATCTCACCCTGAGCCTTTGGAATCATTAATAATGCATTCCTAACTTGCATTTTCCAAGTTTCCGTTGATTTCCAGTAGTGAAATGTCAAGTTAGGACACCATTTGTGCAACATGCTTGGATTGGGCTTCTTCTTGGACTGTCGTTACAAATTTGATTATAATTTTTCTATTAAAATCCAAATGAATCCAATCCAAATGATATAGAGAGTATATTCAGAGGATTTTTAGATCATGTCATTAATTTGTCTTGTCACTATGTACACATCTGTACCAGGCAATGAATGCTCAGGAAATATGGTGGTTTTTATTAAAACTGCATCAAAAATTTATGCCACAATGTCTAACCTCTTGGAGAGGCTTGAACATGTTTAAATATCTTCAAATCCAAGTTTCAACTAGTCCATGAGTGGTTATGACCATTGGTAACAAAATTTGAACTTCTGGAGCAACTTTTCAAAAGTTGCTCGAGCAACATTTACATCTTTTGCAACATTTTTTGTATTTTTGCAATTTTCCAATCCAAATGACTTGAAATGAGATCTCAACACCTATACTTGATCAAATTTTCCCAAAAATGATCCAAAATAATTAGAATCATGACTAAAAATCCTAAAATACTTGAAACACCTAATGACACCTATCACCTATAGACTCAAAATCCAAGTGGACTAAGGTATCCCAAGGTTTATAGGTGTAGCTTAGAAATCCTTGACCACAAAAATTCAATCAAAAAACAAGAAGGATTATCTCAATGATTCATCCCTTTGTTACAAAGCAAAACATAAGGAACATCCTAGATGTTTCCTAAATACTTCAAATGCCCTGGGTGCCCTGCACCAATTTCCTTTGAATTTTTGTTCCTATTAGCAATTTCTATGTTTTTGGTTGTGTTTCCTATAGGTGATCATATGTAGTTAATAAATTTAGGGTTTTTTTGTAGACATCATGTTTTCTTAATGACTTGGTTCACACCTCATTTGGACTCTTCTTAGTGAAGATATCTTGGATTCAAGTTCAGAACATATTGATCTTCATGTTCTAATGGTTAGTTGGAGTTTTCTGATCTTGTGAAGTAATTTCCCAATTGGTGAAGCTTTGTGGCACATATCATGATGGTATTTTATCTTTGACCAAAATCCCTCTTTAATCACATGTTATTTCAACATCCTAGAATTGAGATCCTTATGATTTGAGTCCTGAACTATATTTATGTATTACATTTGTCTTGTTCTTGGAGAATGTGATAGATCTTGGATGACATATGCGATGTGAAGGTTCTATATATTGAGGCATTTGATCTTTGTTTATCAATTCTTAGGAGGATAAACTTTGGAAGGTTCATTATAGGGTTTAGACTTGGATCTGTGTTGTAATCGGGCATGTATGCTGAAATATGTAAGATGCATGTTATAGGCAAATTTAATGTAAATATTTAATTCTAAGGTAATGCGAAGATATACTATAGTGCATGTTGATAATCTAGTCTTGTGTCTGAGTTTCTTCTTTCCATTATGTTAACTCCTACTACATAGTTTAGACCATCTCCGTAGGGGAAACTCCTTCTATGACTGCATTATCTATGAGTTCTTCTAACTAGAATCCTATAAGTAGGACTCAAAGTGATAACACTCATTCACAAAGGAATGAGATGAAAGAGAAATATAATGCAATGATAAGAAATATGCAATCTAAATAAAGAGATTCTTTTATTGAAAGCATGTAAAACATGTAATTTAAAACATATATAAGTAGATGTGACTATGAAAATGAAAAGCATGTAATGAAGATCTACATAAAAGATATGAACCTATAGATCTAGATGCATAGAATGTAAAAACTAGCTAGATGCATAAATTGTAATAATAGGATGCAAATGCATATAAACTAGATCTAGATATCTAAATGCAAAGAAAGGGAATATAAAACCAAAATCAGAATGAAAATGTTATGTTTCGGGTTCACAAAAATGTATAACAGGTGAACAAATAAAGAGAATCTAACACCAAAATTAGAATGGAAATGTAATGCATCAGGTACACCAAAATCAATCACAAAATTCATGGGAGACTTATACATCATAATACAAACCCACCCTTAAGTAAACCTAATTAGTATAACCAAAGGATGAAGGGTGCTAATGCAAGATCTAAACTAAAGGGAGATTTAGTATTCTTAAAGGGAAGATGATATGAAAAATGATATGATAAAATAAGAGATAGAAAATTTGATCTATGGAAGTAAGTGAAAGAAAAAAGAGAGAATGAATGTACCTTGAAATAAGATGAGGAGATTTGAACTTTGGATCAGAATTTGACTGTCCTCTGAATGTCAGAATCAACCATAACTCCAAATTTGGGGAACTGAGACTTGTAACTATGTGCTTTGCAATTTTTAGCCAAGACGTGCAGGGACATGTGATGGAAAGTTTTCAGTAGGGTACTGATGGGGGGGGGGGGTGAATTAGTACTACAAAGATTTCACACTTATTCAAATTTTTGAACATAAATCGTATTGGAGCTATGAAAAATTCTTTCAATTTTGAGCCCATATTCAGAAAATTTCACTAGGTCAAAGTTTTGTAACTTTCAAAGAGCAGTTTAAGGACCTGATTTCAAATTCATGTAGAAATAGGCCTGATGAATTTCATGGGATACAGCTTGGGGAACGAGTTCAACACCTTTTGTTTGATGTATGCAGTGGGTTCCAGCTCCTAAATGAAGAATCTGAAGTGTTTAGGAGGTTGCCATTCTAAAGTGTTCACCTAAATCTGCATTTCTTCCTAAGTGTGAAATCGTTGTAGAGGACCCTGTTTGCATTTGAATATCTTGTGTCCTGTTGCGTGTCATGGCCCGCCGCTTTGGGAATGTTTATAATGTATATCAGAGAGCTTATGTTCCGAAGCTCAAGCCTTTTTGAATCTGTTTGATTGGATTTTGAATCCCCCAAAGTTGGCTTTCCAGTTTTGTCCTATTTCTTAATCTGCCCGATTTTAGTTAGTGGCCCCATTTAACTGGTTATAACTTTTGACCCTGTGACCCTATTGAGAATATTCCTATTGCATCATATTCCAGGGGTCAAATACTCTTTGTGTTTCAATTTATAGGCCATGATGAATCCATTTGCCCAAATTGCCAAACTAATTCTGTTTGCAATTTCTAATATTTCAATGAGGATCAATTACACTTTTTAGTTGGAGGCCCTATTTGGATGAGCCCATTATGTGCCCTGTCAATGATCAAGATGTGCTGGTTATTGCATCTTGTTTTCAGCATAAGAAAGAAGGTTCATGCCGATTTTCAGCCTCCCATGTGTCCGTCTGACATGTTTTCCAAAGCCATTCAGATTGCAGATTATTAAGTTTCTTCAGCAGTGCATAGTTCAGTTTTGTGAGTGGCTCACTTTGCAATCCTGCCATTTGCGCCCGGTTCAAGGTTAAGCATAATTGAATGGTGTTCTATGATGTAGACATCAAAGTGATTCTCCATTATAAGTTTCAGGTTATGACGAATCCGATTGATGACTTTTCTCAATCGATTCCAAACCCGATTTCTACAGTTTCACTATCCTTCAGTTCAGAGTGTTTTGAGGGCCAAATTTGGAGATTAATAATTGATAGCCAGTTGATCATTTGATGAATTTGATTATAGACTTGTTTTCTAAATGCCAAAGAGATCATATACCCAGGGTTTCATGTTATGAAGTTTCCATTTGATCAGTTTGCGAGATCGAGTAAAAGGGTGTTCAATAATGACGAAAGTGCGGATAGAAAAATTCTCTAAAGTAGCCATTTTATTAAATTTGTAGCTTTTGAACGGATGATCATTTCCAATTGGTGGTTGGTTCATTTTGATCCTTGCATATGAAATTTCTTCTAGTTTTAGTGGCTCGCCCTCAGCTTTCCATCTGATATTTTTCATTTAGCTCTTTCTGAGGCCATCGGCAGTGTTTTCAGTTTGCAGTCTGCCGACAATTTTGAACAACGTTTTTCAACTTTTAAAATCTTTCACCTTGTTCATTTTTGGGCGAAGCCTTTTTACAAGGTTGTTGTTTGTGGTACAAAGTCCGTCTCTGCCAGCTTTTAGCTTCCATGGATATGTTTTGAATAGTGTTTTAATGGCGTGATCAGGGTCACTTTACCATAAATTGCCGACTGGCGAATTAGTGAAATTGAAGTCTTTTTTAATATCCGGTTAGCCGGATCCGATCTAGTTGCAGAGGCCAGTCGTTCTGAGTGTTTTTCGAGGCCGGTTGTTTGAGTTCGAAAAATTTTTAGGCCGGACCCGCCTGGGGTCCAGCCTGCCTCACTATTTCAAAGGAAAGCTTTGTGACTTTATTATTGTTGGCAAATTGATGATATTAAAGAGGGTTTGGAAATATCAAAATGAATCAGAGAGAAGTCAACATTTGTTAAGTCAAAGAATTTGGATCAATGTTATATTTGAAACTTTCGGGGATATATTAAAAAGGGGGCATCTAATGTTTTCGACATCCAGCACATTTAAAAGGAAGGAATCAATATTTCAAAAGGGGATCTAGTGCTAGTAAAGACAGAGAGCCACGTTCTGGCATCCTTTGCAATCAATGTTCCATTGTTTCAATTTGAGCTTGAGGCACATACTCATGTTTCTCTTTCTAATTTTTATCCTCAACTGATTGAAACTCCCCATAAGGGAAAGCAATGAATCGGAGTGTCCAGTGTTATTAAAAGGTTTCTACGCCAATACAAAGAGGGACCAGCGTCCAAAGAAGTTTCAGCATTCCAAAATAAAAGCCCAACACCAAATTAAAACAGTCCCAGCATCCAAAAAAGAGGGCCCAACGTTTTAAAAAATGCCCAGAATTTATAAAAACACCCAGCAAGTAAGAAAGGTTTCTGCAGGAAGAAATGGCATTCTCAGAAGTTTTTTCTATATGTTTGATATCCCACATTCAGTCGGAGGTGCATTTTTCAAATGTTTATAATAAAAAATAGTCAAACATCATTGTAAAGAATGAAGAAATGGGAGACTTTGTGGTTGTCTTGCGCGCGCGCAGCTCGTGGTGAATTCTGACGTGAATGGTGGCTCCCAACTGGTCGGGTAATACAATATTTTAATGAAATATTGAAGTGCATGTCCGCTTGTGGCTCGAGATCTGTGTCAATTCGATGGCCGTCGCTAAGGCGCAAGGTTGAAGGTGCTCACTGTTTAACCATGGCGGTATAGCGAGATGGTGACACGTGTCATCCAGTCAGCTGCCAGGTAGATGCACGATCAGCGAGGTCAACCAATCACAATGTGACAAGTGGTAGAGGGTGTGATGACAGTTTTGACATGGCGAATGAGGTGGACTAGCTAGACTAGCGGATGAATCAAGTGTTGCCAAGTGGCGAATGGGGCCCACCTCGGATTTCATAGGCATGCTTGAAGTTGATTTTCGAATTAATATAGTCAACTATACTGAAAATCAAAAATTTAAATGAAAATAGTCTGCTCACAAAAATTGATGCCTAGGGCTCATTTTTTATCTGAATATGCAAGCGTTATATGTTTTCGGAAACGCCACGACACAAGCTTTCCAATGGTGGCATTTATTTTCAGTTCTGACAAAGTGGGTGAGAGCAGTATCAGACTATGTAACCCGAGGTCCATTTTGGATAGAGATGTAGATTTTTGTAAAAAATGTTTCTGGAATGTTTTTAAAATCAGATTTGTTTGAGATATTTTAGTAAGTCTTAGGGTTCACTCTGTTGCCCTAATTGATATTTTTGTTGTATCCTTGTTCTTATAAAAGGAATTTTGTAATCATTTAAGGACTGGCGGGAAATTCTTGACACAGGAAGCTGAAAAGCTCATTGTGTATCCTCAGTCCAGATTGTAACATGTTTTGCAGGTTGTATCAGTAAAGGGAAAAAAACCTTCAAAGTCTTTTGCATATTGTCTAAGTGCAGTGTTCTGAAATAGTTTGTTATATTGGAGTTAGAATCCTTACACTTAATACAATTTCAGTTTTCAGATCTCTCCTTCAGTTGTGTTTCTTGGGTTTTGAGTTTTCTGACTCTTTGCACAGGGTTTACTTGAGTATATGTTTTATCTCTCAGCCTTGATCCAGGATTAGGTTAAAAGTCTCTGAGTGAAACATAAATTCATTTAGTTCAGTCAGGAAGGATGTTTGTAAGTAGTGTATGAATCTGGTTTATTGTGTTTATGGCTTGGAATCTAGGTTCTTGTATTCTGTATCTGTTTCGGATATATTGCCCAATGGATAAGGCACTGATCAAAGATTAGTATCTCCTATATTGGTTCATCTTTGGCATGATTGTTTATATTCTGCAAGAATCATTAAATCATTACCAGTATTTACTTTCATTTACATTTATGTATTGTCCTACCCAATGATGGAGGATCAATGAACAATAGGTTGTTGTTTAGTATTCTCTCACTGTTTTCATCTGTTGAAAGATCCAATAAAGAAATAAAGGGCAGAGTTAAGACTATCAGTTAGAGTTACAACTATTGGATCAGGTGTACCTGCCTTGGTTTCACAGAGCCAAAAGCAGAAGAGGGAATATCCATCCCTATAGTTGGTCCAGTTGCCTATAGATTGCCCACATTTGGAACTAACCAATCCTTAATATCCATCATAGGCATATTGATGTCTCTTTGAGTGTAAACTCCTTTTCAGGAACCAACAAACTGATTGCTAGTAAATTACTTATACTGATAATTTTATTGTCTTTTACCGATAGTTATTGTAATGTTTAATAGATAACTGATAATATGCAAATTAAACATATAACACATAAACATTCAAACACTTAACACAATATTTTGGTGTCACAGAAAAGCCTTAGAGGGAAAAACTGTGGTGGAGATGGTACCCACAACTCATCACTGTAGTAATAAGGTGCCCAGTTAGGAGCTTACATAAATGTCATCTTTTGAATGAATTCACCCTATTAGGAGTGTCTAATACCTTGTTAGGAGTATTGAAAGACTTGTTCCGGATTAATCTGTTAATATATTTTGTCCCACTTATATAGTGTTCACCCCATTAAAGGATTTATAATAAGTTCCTAAATAGAATTTCTTATTCTGTTTAGAGACTTCCAGGTTAAGGGATTTCACAATCTTGCTACTAAATTGTTAGGAATAAATCAACAAGAAATTTGACCTATAGATACTTTCTCCAAAAGATTGTCAGATCTCATTTTTCTCTTCTTCTACTCTGATCTTCTTTTGATCTCTAATATTTGATGATAACATCAGTATACACTTCTCTTCACTTCTATCCATGTCCTCTCATCTATATCTTTCTTACCTTTTCCTTTGATCTCCTCTTATAGTTTCTTTCCATGATTAGGGTTTCTCAAACTTCAACAAACTATTTTTCTAATTGGATGTCATCCTTATTCATAACCTTTTCTTTTCTTTTCTTTTCACCACTAATTCTTTCTGATCAAATTTTTTGATAAACCTTCCTTTATGCTGGGATAACACTTTTCAATAGTGTTTATGCCAATATATCTTTCCTTTCTTCATCTCTATACTTAATGTTATTTTCCAGAAATGCCAATCTTAGCAAAATCATCATTGATTATGTGTTAATTTCCTGTAGAGGATTTTGTCAAGTAACAATCTCCCCCTTTGGCATTGATGACAAAACCTTTCTATTTATTCTTCATTTCTCCTTCTTTGTTCTAAATCATTCTATATCTCTCCCCCTAAGATATTTATCCCTTTTGACTATACTTATCTCCCTTTACAACACTTCTCTCCCCCTTTGACAATAATGCCAAAGGCAAAAAAAAAGTTGTGTCCTTTGGGTGTCAACTGGTTTCTACCTCTACTATAATAGTTCTATGTTTGTTCTTGATATTTTTCAACACTGTGTTCCATTGCTTCTTTAGATTATTTATGACACTGCTATGTCTTTTGACTCATTACTTTTTCAATAATGTCTTGATCATCATTCTTTTCTGGTGTACCCAATAGATCAATTGTTTCTCGTATACATTTTTACATTAAATCTATATTTATAGCTATTATGCATGATTCCTCAATTACTTTATTACCTTTCTCAAATAGTTTCTTGGAAATTTTTGTTTCTTTAGTCAATGAATCCTTTATATTTTCAAGTTTCTCCGAGAGTGTTCCTATTATTTATGCTAGCTTATCTTCTCTTCTATTAGTATGTGAATTCTTTTGTATCTTTTCTTTTAGTTATGCCTTTACTTTGTGATTGTTTCTTGTTATACCCACATATGTTTTCAACTATTTCATTCTTGATTCTTCTTCATCCACTGTAATTTCTGATAGTCTTTCAAGGTCATCAAGTCTCATTTGTAGTCTTTCTATCAGTTCATTTCTTTTTGCAAATGACGTCTTTAGCTTATTCTTCAGATCATGGATCTATTCATTAGCATCTTCTACGGCTTCCTTCAACTCTCTTCGATACCTATGACTTCCCATCATTCTAGTATTCTTAAGCTATTAAAATCTCTTTTAGAGAACCAATGCTTTGATACCAATTATTGGGAATTTTTAGGTAGGGTACTAAGAGGGGGCCATGAATCAGTACCACATAGATTTCATACTTACTCAGATTTATGAAAATAAACCAATAACTAGTAATTAATTAGTTATACCAATAACTATTTTGTCTTTTACTGATAGCTGTTGTAATGTTTAACCAATAATTGATAATATGCAAATTAAACATACAACACAAACATTCAAACACAACACAATATTTTGGTGTTGCAAAAAACCCTTGGTTAGAGGGAAAAACTACAATGGGGATGGTACCCACAACTCATCACTATTGTAATAAGGTACCCAGTTAGGCTCTTACATAAATGTCATCTTCTGAATGACTTCACCCTGTTAGGAGTATGTAATACCTTGTTAGGAGTATTGAAAGTCTTGTTAAAGACTACTTTTGTAAGATATTTTATCCCAATTATATAGTGTTCACCCTATTAAAGGATTTATAATAAGTTCCTAAATCTAACTTCTAAGTCCAGTTAGAGACTATCCGGTTTGGGAATTTCACAATCTTGTTGCTAAACTATTAGGAATAAATCAACAAGAAATTGACCTATAGATGCTTTCTCCAAAAGCTTGTCAAATTCTATTTCTCTCTTCTTCTTCTCTGATCTTCTTTTGATCTTTGATCCTTGGATCTTTTTCGATAACATTAGTCTATACTTCTCTTCACTTCTATCTATGTCCTCTCATCTATATCTTGCTTACCTTTTCCTTTGATCTCCTATTATAGTTTCTTTCCTTGATTAGGGTTTCTCGAACTTCCATAAAATGTTTTGCTAATTGGATGTCACCCTTGTTTGTAACCCTTTCTTTTCTTTTCACCGCTAATGCTTTCCAGTTAACTTTTATGATAACCCTTCCTTTATGCCAATAACACTTTCCGATAGTGTCTATGCTGATTTGTCTTTCCTTTCTTCATCTCTATACTTAATGTTATTTTCCAGCAATGACAATCTTAGAAAAATCATCATTGATTTCCTATTAATTTCCTATAGAGGATTTTGTCAAGTAATAACAAGGTGATAAGAAGGCATGGGACCGAGTTAAATCAAAATTGGAGGAAAGGTACAAGTTGAATAAGTCAACTTTTTCCCAATAGTGCCAAAACTAATAAAAATTTTCAAGATCTCATGTCCACCTATATTTCTCAAATATGAGACTGCAACTCCGTAACCTATTCCTATACAAAGAAAACTAGGTAAAAGGTTGTGGAAATGGGTGTTCCTTGGTAAAACCCCTATTTAGGAATTAACCTTGAAATTGAATTAAAATTTCATAAAGGAAAGCATCATAAAAAGTAGAAAGGTAAATGGTTGATTCAAATTGTTTGAAACCATCATGAACGGATGTAGTAATATCTCAAATCCATGAACATTCTTTTAAATATTCTTGGAATGAGATGTAGAATCAAGGATGCCTTAAAAAATGCATGGATCTATGATTTCCACTTCTAGATCTTGAATGCATATATGCTTGATAACCACTTGGAAAAGGAGAGAAAGAAGAATGGATGGATGTATCTTCTTTCTTAATTGTGAATTCCTATACTTGGCCATCATGGGAGAGAAACTTCAATCAACTACAAAGGATCTTGCATTTTATTGAATGGATCTTGAAGAAATATAGACTTGGAGATCTTGAATTGGATGCTTACCTTCAAATATTGAATCCAAATCCTCAATTTCACAGCTAGAATGCTTGGATGCTTGAATTATTTTACTTGATTATGATATTGTTTTCATATAAAGGATAGATTCCAAATGAGAGGAGAGGTTGTCCTTTTATACTTATTTCCCACCATTCAAGATTCAAATTTGATCAAGGGCAACCAAAAATCTAAAACTCAAAGGAAAACCCCACCATCACTTGTTGGACCAAATCTGAGCTCAAAAACCTAGGGACAAGTCGACTCTCAACTTGTACCCTAGGGACAAGTTGACAAGTTAAGTTATACTCTAGGGACAAGTTGGCTTTTGAATTGTCCTTGGTGAAATAAGCTCATATTTTTCAAAGATGTTAGGGAATGTGATAAGATGCAGGGAAATAAAATGTAGGTTGGGATCAAGCATAACAAATATTTGGATCTCAAAATTACCAAAATGGGGTATAATAGGTCCTAAGGCCTCTAATTATAGGTACTAATTTTTTAGGACAATTTAGGACTAAATTGAGATTTCATCATCAAGTATAATGGATTGAAAATTATGACTCAATACTAACCTATGGATTTCATGAGGGTGATGGTCATCCATTCTACAGGATACTTAGAGAAGCCTAATAATATTAGGTTGGACAAGGACTTATGCATCTAACAAGTGTGTAGGAAAGATCTCACAGTAGAAGAAGGGAAACTATTTAGAGATTAGGTGTTAACAAATGCTTTAAAATAATTTCTTTGCGAATGTAGAGTGGAAGTGTTTACTGGATTTTTTGAAGTATCAACTCATAGGTTCCAACTGCACATCAGACATGACATTCTAGAAGCTTGAGTATATGATTAATTCGAAGGTATGAAGAACATATAACTTGGTACAAGGATAATTTGAGCATATCCATGAGTTTCTTAGCCTTTGTGAAAAGGTGTGACTCAACATATGATCATGTTAATCCTAGACAATATATATACACATGTTCCTTTGAACAAATGGGGGAAGCTCCAACCTGTTGCATAGATAGAGCCAAGATCGTCAACTAAATTTTATTGGGAAAATATTAGTGTATAGGAAATTAGAGAGGAAGTTGCACTAGCTCAGTCTAGTGCCCCATGATAGATGAAGAATACATGCCAACCTTCTAACCCACTAGCTATCTTACTAGGAAGCATCTAGTATTAGTGACATGTCAATCATTATGGCATCATCCTCATCCAATGAGGAATTTTCATTAGATATTGCAAACCTGAGTTCTAAGGATTTTATAGTAGAGGCATAGTTAGTGCTTGTCAGACTACTACTTCATCATGCTATAACTATTGTAAGTTGTTTTTCTTTCACACTGAACTTACATATACCCATAGCTCAATTAGTGATGACTAATACACCAAGGTTCAACAAACCTACATGAGTACAAGAGGCCACACCCTTGGATATCCTCCCATAATAGAAAATGACTCCATCAACCTTATCTATTGAAATCAATAGCATAGTGAAAAGTGCCAACCCACTAAGTGCTTGTGTCATGGTTGCTAGTTATCTAGTATGATGCCAACCCACTAGATGCCAATGTCCTAGTTGCTACTCAAATAGTAAATACAATGGAGGATACATCAACCAAGAAAGCCAAAGAATAGGTGGATCATTGGTTGATGAAGTCCCAGGAAACACATTTTTCCCCTTCACCATCACCTAGTCTCATAGGGTACTTAAAGTTATCTAAAAGAGGTTTAGGATGATAGGTAACAGTCACTGATGGGAAGATCCTGTGTGTGAAGGAGTTGGAGTTGGTGGAGATTGGGAAACCTAGTGAGGAGGTGGTTGTGGTGGTCACACAATTTGTTATAGCTAAGCATGAGGCTAAAGTTACAATGTCAGGAGGACCAAATGGATCCCTAATAGAGGAGAACCAATGTGCGCATATCTGAGTTTCAAGGCCAAACTTAAATTATGTTTTAGGTTCAACACAGTGACCTATTTGGCTTAGTTAGTAGTTATTTCCATGTTCAATGAGGAGATATTAGAACTCTCTAGATATATAGATATTGGCTTGGTGCCATTGGTAGTCACCAAGGCGAAGAAGGTTTTGAGGTTCATGTAGGAATATTCCCAGGAGGAGTTTACATTGTGCTTTAGATCTGAAGAATGGCCAACAACTGTGACTCTTGAGGTGAAAGAGGAATTACATATAGCACACCCTATCATGGAAGGTGAACATGGTAGGGTTCTTTCCATACTGCATGGTATGGAGTCATACATCAAGGATACTTTTTATGATAATAAGATAATCACTTCCTTGGAGAATTCCTAGATGGTGAAGGCATCTGCAATACACCAATCTAGAGAAGTTGAGAAGGAGCTATTTTCCATCATACAATCAAAGAAGGATGGCTACCTAGCTCTTGAGGCCACCCTGGTAGTGAAGGAGTAACGATTAGGATATAACGAAAGGTTGAATTGGAGAAAACTTGGACATACTTGATGGACTTTGTGAAGATGGTAAATAAGTCTCATGAGAAGGAATTTCTAGCATAGAGAGATCTGAGAATCCACATAGAGTAGGTGTAGCACCTTTAGTAGATTCTCTCTACTTCCAAGGAATCTCTTGTGGTGTCTTCTATTGATCTAGGGACATATTTTGGCCCTTCTTTAGAAATGTTTATAATTTTAGTAGTCCCAATTTCATTTTTTGTTGTCTTCAAGATAACTTTTCTTTTTTCTTTTTTTAGGGTGGGAGGGGTTGGGGGGGGGGGGGGGGGGGGGGGGGGGCGTGTGAGGGGAGTTGATGTAGTTTATAGCCCTACTAATATTTTGTAATAAATATAATGTTAATGAATAATTAATTGTTAATGTTTCAAATGACTAATTTTGTATAGTTGGTACTCTTAACCAACCATGTGACATTATATATGTAATTACTTTCTATCAAAAGGTAGCATTGTCTAGATTGTATGTACATTACATTTGGAAATAAAGATCATATCTTTTTGCCATGTTCTTATGATTTTTACTTTATTTTTTCTATTTCTATTTGATATTTTTTAATATATTATTTACATAATCAAGTTAGTAAGTTTAAGAGTAAACGTTTAAATTTTAAAAGTGGTTTCAATTGGATTTTGAAATTTTATTTATAATATAGAAATAAGTAATATTATAATATAAAAATTAATAAAAAATAAGCTTGAACAAAATTTAAAATGATATAAAGATTAAAAATTATAAATAGAATATTATTATAAATCACGTTATACTTGAATAATGGAAAGAACTAAATTATCTTACTTTTAATAAATGAAATATTGAAAGCAAAACCTAAATTAGGAAATAATAATTAATGTCAAAAATTAGGAATTGCATGTAAACAAATCTATTAAAATTTCTATAATCATAACTAAATTTTATCTCATGTAAGTATGAACAAAAATAAATACAATGCTTGATAGATGTGTTTATTTAAACAAATCAATATAGTGACATGAATGTTATATACACAAAACTAAATGCATGTGAAATTGTGTGGAAAGGTAAATATAAGCACATAGATGTTGTTGTATGCCATGGTCTACTGCATGTTGTATTTATTCTCCTTAGGATGATTTTTTGGTCCAGTTAATATGTGGTTGTTCTTGTGGCTACTATTGTAGTTTTTATTTTATGTTAACCTTGTTTCAGTTTTATGTTGCACATTGTGGTGTAGTCATTATTTTAGTTGTTGTTCTTTTTTAGTTTAATTTATAAATAAAAATAGATTTTTATAAAAATACAAATAATAATTTATATAATATTATTATAAAGATGCATTTTAAATAAAAATAAATATAATTTAACATTAAAATTATAGAATATTATATGTAGTGACATATAAAATAATTATTAAAGAACTTGTGATATTAATTGATCTAATTGTAAAGGATTACAAGACTTTTTGAAAATCTTAATATTATCTTTTATCAAAAAAATAAATTAGAAGTATGATTTTATTAAGTAAAAATATAATTATGAGTATATATAACTAAATGCTCTTATATTTCTAATGTGGGGGGGCCCAAATTGTAGAGAAAATGACATTTGATTTGAGAAGTTTTTTCTATTAAATATCAAGTAAGAACATTACAAAATATCACAGAACTAGTTTATGAATGAACACTTGTTCAACCAAAAGATAGGAGCTTGCTACAACAATCTTACAAAGAAAAATATAGAGATAAATAGTAACAAAGGTTTATACATATTACATAAAATTTACTTCAAAATACTAACAACTTATGAAAATTTGAAAGAGGCCTGCATAAGATGAGTATAAGGTATAGACTATTGTTTAATCCATGTTATCTAGCCAAGAATCCCCTCCATCCACCCAATCTCTTCCCCATCCCACATGTAAGTCAAATATTAATGTATGCACACTTCTGCCACTGAGGGTGTTGGATCCTTGGTTTTTATTTATCTTTTTTTCTTTTCTCTAATCTTTCTCATGAATTTCTCTAGTACAACCTCAAAAGGTGTCCTTTCAACATCCCTCCTAGCCCATGTAAAACAATGGGAGATTTTCTATTTTGAAGACCTAAACTCTGCCTTCTTGGAGAAGTCTTTCAAATTTCCTCTTAGAGAGCCTCAATGCCATAGTTACCTACAAATCAATGTTATAAAAAATGAGTCTCCTTAGAGACCCCATAAGTTCTCTACCCCTATATATATTACCATCATTCTTTATGATTCCATTTCTAGTAATTAAATGTTTCACTATACATCGCATGCCTTCCGAATGGTCTTAAACACTTTAGATCCAACTAGTTTGACAATAATTTTCTTGCAATCAGATCACTAAGACAAAGCCCTTTCCAAAATGGACCTTTCCTAGACACATATATAGAGATGTTGTGCCTTATTGATATTTTATAGGGTTCATTTCCATCAAGGGATTTGAAAATTAAATATTCAGCCAAAAATACCCCTTGGAGTCTCAAATACTTCAACCCAAGTCCACCTTTTTGCTTTCTCATAACACACTATTGTCATCAAGTACTGCATGTCACTTCTTAGCCCCCTTACCATAAGACAAACGAAATTCACTAATTAGATTTTGAATATATTGGAATTGATAATTAGAGAAAAGTCATTTGGAAAAATAATAAAAATGATAAGATGAAAGGATCTTCTAATATACTTGATACCTCCCAACCATTCAAAGGTAATGTCTTTTTCACTTCCTTGAATCATTATAAAAAAGTAATACAATCTCAACATATGAAGTGACATGATAGGTTCATAGAACCAAAAGAGTTTAAAGCTAGTGAGTGGACCCTACTTTAAGGTTTCATATATTGTGATTATGAAAGGAAATTTAAAATACTCTAGATAGGACCATATGAGATTATATATGTATTCTCTAATGTTAAAGTATGCCTAAAAATTATTTACTTAGTAAGGCTTTCCCTACTAGTTAGTAGTTTTTGCTTGTCCTCATATAAGAAACATTTGAGAAAACACTATTTCATTACCAAGTTACAACAAGATGAATTTCAAGAATTGTTTGTAGAAATACTACTGGAGATAGTTTTTCCAAGCACATTATCATAAATAATAATATGCATCTACAATAAGTTTCCATGATTTTCAAAACTTTTCCTATTTTCAATAAAGCTTCATTTTAGGGTATCTATTTTCAAACACCATGGTGTAAGGTCTTTATTCATAAAATAGTATAAGTGACCTTAAAACTTCAGTATTGATAGAATATTGACAAAATATCCAAATTTAGACCTTTGACATAATGATAAATAGTCAATATTCACAATGATAAATAAAATATGCAATTTTTCTCTCTGAGGCACTGACCTCAATAATTATGGAAATTGCATAATGTTGTCCCTACTAACTAGTCGATAATAGGACTGAAGCTGGCAAGGGGTTTTTTACATGCATCCATTGCATTATTGTATTAGTAGTATCCATTTTATCAATGGTATATTCTAGTCAATTTCTAATCATATCTGGAGTGAATAAATATGTATCTCTAATGGTATTTATACCATATACATGTGAGAAAACTTGTTCAATTTAAGTTAGGGGGAAAACTATGGCTACCAAAACTAAAAATACAAAAACCTTTTCTATATGCATTATTTTAATCATTCATACTTTTTAAATCATTAGTTATTTTTTATATCTTTTAAAGCTTGCACAAAACTTTAAATATCCCTTTCACTTGACCTGGTGGTTAAATATCTATAGAATGAAATTTTCATATCATTAATTCCTTCTTCAAACTACCTATACTTATCTCCAACCTTTTCTATTTTTTGTGCCTTTCTTCTTGCTAAAACTTGCTAAATGTGACCTATTAAGTTGGAGCTTGAATTTAGATATTGTAAATATTTACAAACCCAATAGTGATTAGAGGAAGAGTATGAATGATGAGTGGAGGCCCTATTCATACGGGGCCAATTTTTCACAATCTAATAGATAATGAATGAGAATGAAAATAAGATTTTATGAATATAGGATGGGAAACTTATTCCCTCAAATTGATATAATTTTATTTAGATATGGATTTTGAAATTGTGCTAAAACTTGAAGATGGGGTAGGCATAGTGAAGGTGTTTCATGAAGGTGCAACAATGATGAAAATAGTAGTGGCATCAAGCTTATGTATTGAAGATGTATATCGTGTAGAATCACATGATGTCATATGTACAAGAGTGGAATTTACAAGGTCAAGAGATAGACCCTTAGAAACATCAGAACAAGAGACTTAAAAAATCAAATTCCCAGATAAGAGGGAAACAAATACAACCCAAATAATCTAGTATTTTATTTGTGAAGGGAGGACTTCAAACCTAAATTCTCACCATTTTGAGTTCCTCAGACATATTAGATAGGAGAGGTTAATAAATGTTTCTAACTACCTTTCTCATTATATAAAATAAATCCTTGTACAACCAATACTAGGAGTTAGAAGTAAGCTCAAAAAATTGCTAAAGCATCACCTATGAATTTTTTGAGAAAATTTCTAGAGGAAAAAAAGATAAGGTTAAGAAAAGGTAACATGGAAGGAAAAACATAAAAAAATGGGGAAAGATACTCCTAATTTAGCTTTGAAAAGAAGAAATCTATTAAAGAATATACTAGTTACCCTATTAAAGAAAATAAAAAGAGAGAATCCCATAAGAAGGAGGAGCAGTTGGAAGAACCATTGATTATCCCTTGAGTGAAAATAATGAAAATTCAAACCCAAGTAAGAGAAAGAAAACTAAAAAGGCTATAACATAGTCAGAAGAAATAGAGGAACTTTCTTCAACCATAGGAAAGAAGAGGAAAGATATAAGGTTAAAGAAAAGGCAACATGGATGGAAAAACATAAAAAATGGGGAAAGATACTCCTAATTTAGCTTTGAAAATAAGAAATTTATTAAAGAAGTTACTAGTTACCCTATTAAAGAAAACAAAAAGAGAGAATACCATAAGAAGGAGCAGTTGGAAGAACCATTGATTGTCCCTTGAGTGAAAATAATGAAAATTCAAACCCAAATAAGAGAAAGAAAACTAAAAAGGCTATAACATAGTCAAAAGAAATAGAGGAACTTTCTTTAGCCATAGGAAAGAAGAAGAAAGATATAAATATCCACCACCTTCTCCTAAGATGAAGTGATCAAACTTTGTTGTTATTTTTGCAATGTTTTCTAAGATGAAACAAAAAAAACCTTGTACCTTTACTCGAGTACCAGAGATGCCACCTCTATTGTCTATGGTATCATAATTTTTTATAAGAAAATATTTCATGTTGTAATTTATTTAAAGGAGGAAACAAAACATAAAATATATAATATTAAATAAACTAGTAGGAGATCCTACCAGTTGAGAACTACAAGAAGAAAGGAGAGAAACAATCCTCAATCGATATAAGGAATTACTTTTAAGACCAGTAGTGAGAGAGAATACATATTTAGGGATAGGTTAGTATTAAATAAAAAGGGGAATCTACTGAATGATAATAATTACAATGAGATCTAGATGCTAATTTTATATTGGTCCAAGGAGAATGTAGAAACCCCTCAAAATAATTTTCTAAGGGGATACAAGAAGCATTGGCGAGAAAAGATCAAGATGTGTTAGATGATGAAGAAGCATTATATGAGGAAGAAGCATAGGATGAGGAAAAAATTTCAGATGAAGAGGAAGCATCAAATGAAGAAGATACATAAGAATTTCTAGAAGGAAAGAAAGAAGAAAGAGTGTTAAAGAAAGATGTCCAAGAACAAGAGATATAATAATAAATGTAGATGATAGCAACCTATATAGGATAGTAAAAACGGCTATTCAAGAAGCCACAAAGATTATAGACCATATTACTCATATACTTCTCCATTAGGACTCTCCTCAACTTATATTCTTTTACCATGATGCTTGTTGACATTAAGATTATGGTAAGTGGATAAGCGAGTTTAATTGCAAGAGGCGAAGATCGAATAAGGAAAATAAATAATTGCAACTTATGTTCAAGAACAAGGATGGCTTTAAGAAACCCCCCGTCTTCTTGGGAAAAAGTGTAAAATCTTGGTGAATCCAACGTTATATTGGGGGGGAATTTTAATATAGATGGTGAAATTTTGTAATTTGAATCTAGCAAACAATATTAATGTGTATTGGATTTTTTTTTTACTAATGTATGAAAATTTCAGAAAATCCTGGTGACTATGCCATTATTGTGGGGAAAAACATATAATGTATTAGGTGAAAGTTTTTCCTTTAAAGTAAAAACTATTGAAGTGTATGGACGAAAATATTTTCTGTAAAGGAAAGAATATTTATTTGCAATGGAGAATTTTTTCTACCATTTGAAAATTATAGAATTTTATTGGTTAATCTTTCGTTCTTTATGGGTAAATATATATTTTATTGGTTTTTTTTTAATCCCTTGAAAATTCACATTCTATTAATATCCACTTTTCATTAGTTGTGACTCATCATGTTGGGACAATTCTAAATGGAAAGTGATCTAGTTACCATAATATCACATCAAGAGAATAACGCCTTAATTAGTTTCCAACTTGTATGAAGACTTTGCATGATTGGACTCACATTCCTAATATCCATTATTTCACTATTTTAAATGCATTATTTATGTCTGTTTAATAATCCTAGCTCAATGGATTAAGTTTTTTATTGTCCTAAAATTCTAAAGTTAATCTAGTTCTCTAGAAAGTATGAAGAATGGAGACATGTCCCAAACCTTAAACTCGTGCCTTAAAGTAACCTTGATTGTCAATTACAATAGGTTAGTAGGTTGCATGAATGGTTGATAATGTTGCACTTTCTTGATGGACATTAAATTATAAATAAATTTTTTGTCACTTAAATTATCTAAGGGCAATCCACTCGACATTCATGACTTTGCATTGGTTACGGTCACATTGTGACACTATTCCTAATTTTACACACTCGTACATTTATGATCAATATTTACTGAGAGATATGAAATATTTAAAGAATTTTAAAGGAAAAATAAATTAATAAGGTTATAGAAGGAATTAAGTGTTATTAATAGATGATCTATGCTTCTCACTTCTTGAATTCTCCTTTGGTAGATAAAGGGTAGGAGTTTCCGCTGGTTGAAATTAAGTCTGCCTTTGGTTTAGGTCTTTAGATTTCATAATTTGATATTCTTGTTTCTGAAAATGGTCACTCCTATATAGTTGAGAAGCACATCTGAGAAGGACCACAAGGCCTTTTTGGGCATGGTCTTAGACCCAACGCTAGCATAAGTTTGTAAGGAGGTTGGAAAATTTACAAAAAAGGTCATGAGGATGGTGCATAATATTGATAGATACCAAGTTAACATGGACATTCCATCCCGATTCTTGGCCTATCTTTCAAACCTTGGAGGAGCCAAGGTGGATATCTTGATACTATTAAGGAATATTCTGAAAGAAGAACTCCTAGATGATGATGTTCAAGTTGTAATCTTTGGAAAGATAGGACTAGAGATCCCATGGCTCAGGGATTTACCTAGAAGAGTCTCTAGATAGGCCAAAATGTGGCCAAGAAACTTTTTATTTTGAACCCGAATGCTGAGGATTTGACGCGGCATAGGAAAATAGTATGCATTGGTAGGGATTTTCTTTGGAAATGGTTTCTCATGGACGAGTCAGTATCCTATGAATTTCTAAATTTTTTATAGAGATTATCCTCTCTAAAGAATTATACTTAGACAGAAGGGAAGATCATTACCCATGACCCAACACCCTAGGGTCTTCTATTTTTAAATGAAGGGTTTATGTTTTTTCTTTTATTTTTTGCATACCACTAGTGCACTACCACAATACCTTCTAACCTAGCTCATTTTGGATTTAAATTTTGAAGGGACTTTGACTATTGTAAATTTGTGGAACATATTAATGAAAATTTTGCAACTTTGCTTAAGTTTTCCTTTTTTAAATTTAAAAAATGATTTCAGTTTCATTTTTTGCACTGAGAAGATTTCAGTTTGTGAATGAAATGACCAAAATTGTGTGTAATAATTTATGGACAAAATTGGTATTACAATGTAGTTCTAAGTTAATAATTTTTTAATCTTAAAATTAAACACACAACATTATGTGCATTGTGTGTGATTTTGTGAATACTTAACAAATTAAAAGTACAATGCAGTACTTATTTAATAACTTATAAATCTTAAAATTATCCAAATGCATTACTTTTCCACAAATCCATTAGTCTTAAATTAATTTTCACTTTGATAGTAAATAATTAGTGGTTGAATCCATAGAACCAAATTATGAATAATTTTGTAGCCAAATGTATGACCAAATCAATAAATTTGTAGACATTCTAAACACTACCCTTAAATATATATTATTTTATAATCTTTCAAATTTTATTTATATACTTAAAAATTACATTGTATAAGAAAAATGAATAAAATTTAATGAATGTTGGATGATTTCAGATTGACATCGTAAGCTCCATTTCGAGCTGAACTTGTGTAAGTTCAAAATTTTTGTAACCTCACTCTAGAAAAGTGACATGTGAATGAACCTACACATAGGCATTAGTTTTCTCTGAGATAAGTTTTTCTATATTACCAGAGAACTAATGAAAGAGAAGAAGAAGTTTTTCTAAAAATACTCAAATTTCTTTGCCACCTATTTGACCAAAGAATGGAAGAAGGAACAATTATCCAAAGACAAGAAAATAATGAAGTCGAAAAAAGAATAGGCCAGGATTGAAAAAGAAACAAGAGTGAAAGAGGTAAAGGGAAGGAAACCAAGAGTTTTTTCATAACAAAGGATAGACATTGGGAAGCAAATTCATAGTGAAGAAAAAGTGTATCTACTATTTTAGGGACTAAGCCACAAATAACACATTGGAAAGGGGGAGCAACTTTGAACTTTACTAGCCTATCACTAGTTAGAATTTTCTTTTGGATAGCCAACTAGGAGAAAACACCTGCTTTAGGGAGAATGGAACTATTCCAACAAAAAAGCATCACTTAATGTGTATTGTTTTAGTTTTCAATTTGTAGGATAGCTTTGTGTCCTTCTTTCATAGAATATTTACCATTTTTGGAGGGACACTAGGGCAGTGAATCATTTCCATTAGACAAGTAGACAATCCTATTTCAGAGAACAACAATAAAATCCTGGACTTGAGCTTCCTAGAGAGGGAGGGAAGATGAATCCTTCCAATTTACTTTGTGAGAAAAAATGTCCACAGAGTCTACATGTGTACATAATCCAGAAATTTAATACCACAATTATTAATGAACACATCCATACATTCAATTTATTATTTAGATATGAGTAATTTAAATATTAAATATCAATAAATTAAATTAACAAATAAGTTTTAAGATAATTTTTATAAACTTATTTTTGAAGAGGGACACGTGTCACCATTTCATGTTAGTTTTCGTATGAATGAAAGAAAGGTTATGGCCCACAAGATGATGATATGTCATGTGATGAGGCTGCCAATCTACCAAACATCCTATGGATAATTGAATCCACAACAAATGACAATAGTTATTGTGGTCCATCAAATGATTACAAATCAATGACATAAGGTCTATTCCAAATCAAATATTGGTATGATAAACAATTTGTAAAAACTTAATCTAGAAACAAGATATATTTCATTGAATGATGTCTTAGCAGTTTTAATTAACTATAATTGAATTCTAAATTTCTAATTGTATATGTAATTAAGTGTAATAAGCTCTATTTCAGGAAAAAGTTGTAAAGGATTAAAACCTCTTAAAATAATTTATAATACAATTAGATAAAATTTTATCCCTTTAGGTTTTCAACTTTTGAGGCTTTTGAAACTAAGGGACGCATATTGGTCTTTGGATTCTTGGGAAAACCAGTTAATATAAGTAAACCATTTCTATAAATGTTGATAAATAAACTCTTAAGATGAGGTCTAGAAAGAGATGGAGGGAATTCCCACTGATAATAATGTTTCAATAGAAGAATTTTCATCATAAATTATGGCATTACACACACATGAAACAATAGATCAGTGAATAAAAAATGAAAACACGCGGTCCTACAATTTCTACTAAAACATTGATGTTCCATCTACAAAAGCTATTCCACAAAATATACTAGAACAATGTAAAGATAGATATTGGAGTCAACCAAAGTTAATGATTTTGGACTATGAGAAAGAATCATAATAAACCAATGATCACTGTAGATCTTGATGAAATCAATGAGGATGAAGAGTTTAGCAAATTGTGGAATATAAAGCATGGGTTAGACCACAAAAGTGGTTCCCACTTTTTGGCACGAAGGAAAATGACTGTCAATTTTTTTCTTCATTTTCAAACTATTCAAATGAAGATGGGTGTTCAAGAAAAGGCCTCTTGGGACTTCATTCAAACACCTTAAGCTTTATTCAATAATGGGTGCATGAAACACATTTTAAATTATTAAAAATCTCTAAATTTTAACAGTTTTTTGAATTTTTCCGATTCACGAGTCAAGTCATTATTGTTGATTCTGAGTTGATTCCAAGTCTAGGAACTTTGGATTAAACCATATTAAAGTCTCCACCCATAGTATATGGTATCTCCTCAATTTGGATAATCCATTTACAGATATCTATATTATCTTTGGGATGATTGGGGGAATACAAAAAACAAACTCCCAACCTATTCTCCTTAAAATACAATGTAATCCATGCTATTCTATTGCACAATAAATATCCCCACTTACAAAAGTTTTTTTTCCATTTATTACTAACCAAAATGGACATAACCCCTACACCCTTAGAATTATTAGTAGTAAAGTGATATGAATCTC
Organism: Chamaecyparis obtusa; assembly: GCA_027943335.1. Classification (NCBI taxonomy): domain Eukaryota; kingdom Viridiplantae; phylum Streptophyta; class Pinopsida; order Cupressales; family Cupressaceae; genus Chamaecyparis; species Chamaecyparis obtusa. Next base: position 26,086 of record BSBK01010091.1, read on the forward strand.
TCCAAATACATTTTAGATTAATATCCAAGTGAAACTGAACAATCTTTAACTCTTGGAGGAATATACCAATATTATTTTCAATTTTAAGGAATCGTTTAACCACATATTTTTTGTCTAAGGCTTCTCGTCCCCTAATGTTCTAGGATGCATAGTTTAACTCCATCAATCCTTATGAGGAGGTGTCCATCGATGCCTTAATTTTTTTATAGGATTTGGAATGTTTCCCTTTAGGGAAAGAATCCCCTTGTTTAATAGCCATAGACCCATTGGGTCTCTATCTTTTTCTCTTAAACTCAAGTACTTGGTCAGTGCCAAGCTATGATGCATTCAATTTCTAATTCTTCCTAGAAACCTTTTTTTCCTTAGCTTTCCTTAATCTAATTTTAAACATATCTTCCTCCACAATTTAATATTGGAGGGCCTCTTATATGGGACAATGACCCATTCAATTGGCTTATTCCCTTGTAATTCAATAGGATCAAATTATTCCAAAGTGACAACATTTCCATCATTCATGCTTACTTTGTTAACCACCTGATTACAAGCTTGAATGTAGTGAATATTTTCCCCATTATCCCTTAGAGGAGGAATTAAAGGGGAGGTATAAGAGTGTCTAAAGAATAAAAAAACATCAATTAGAGGATTCTTAGGGTTATAGACCTTTTTTTTATGATGAAGAGGGTTGCATTAGAGTCCCTTTCATTCAAAACATTATTTACAAAGGAACTATATAGGGTAGTAGGGATCACCCTTGTGTCCATTCTGTCACGATTCTATAAGCCAGTACTATGGAGATCATCATATTTCTCCAAGGCTCAATAATGTCTTAAAAATAGGATTCAATTTGAGTTTGTTTAGAAGGCAAGTGTCACATATTTTTAGGTTTATCTTTTCTAGGACCCCCAAAATAAATCTAATCCTCAATTATTTTTTCTAAGTGAGGAAATATATCTTAGCTTATCTATCACAATTTGTTGAACATTGGGACTTTCAATGTAAGGGAATCCGTGAATAGGAAAATAAAGAAAAAGGAACATCTTTTTGTTGAGACAGGGGATGTAGTGACACAAGGGAGAGGGCAATAGGAAGCTAGAGGAGCCACAAGGGAAGTCAAAGAGGAAGGATGCAAGGGTGGAATAAAGGAAACACAATAATCAGTGGGGAAGGAATAGGGAGCCTCAAGGACAATATGAACATATGGGGGAGCTGCGATGCCAGAATGTTTCACAAAGGTTTTATTCTTCCCACCAGAGGTAGCACATTTATTAGAGTTCCTTAGTAGAGGGCTAGATTTTCTCATGTGCCCCTCTCTCTAACATATAAAATAAGCATTGATATCTCCAAGAATTGAATGAGGCATACCACAATACCATCTTCTGAATTCTATCCTTAATTCTTTTCGTAGATCGAGGCCAAGGCTAATCAAAATCAATAATCTTGCCTCCAAATACAGTAAGATGGAAGGCGATTCCTCTATTTGAAGCACATTTCCAAAGTTTTCAAGTGATTGAGGGATAAAGTTCTAAAGGAATGAAGGAATTTTTTTTTGATTGTAACCCAGGTGGTGTAGGAAAGAGCCAAAATTTCATTATGATTTTCATCAAGATGCCAGCCGAGAGCTTGACCCAATAGACCAATATTACTTCTTAAGAACCTCTTTCTAACTATGAGGGTTATTGGAAAAAATGAGAAATAAACCTTTCGAGATCATCTTACAGATTGAAAATTGAAACCCTTATTTCTTAGACCAAACATTTTACAACCCTTTTGTTCAAACAAAACTTGGAAGGAATCTTGTTCACATCTAGGGCTGAAAAAAAATGCAACCTATTTTAATCTACTCTTCTCATTAGAAATTGCATAGACCATCTAGAGATTAGGTTTGACACTGAGCGTCAAAGTGGCGTACTTACCTTCTCATCCTCCGTCATTTGCATTTGAGGAATGACACTGGCTCAAGGAGATGAATTTTTCTCCAACTGACAATGATCTTTTTCAACGCTACCACATCTCTAAAGGTTTTCACCACCTCCTTGACCTTAGGAACTGTAACAATATTTCCATCTTTTTGTGATTTATCACCATACAACCTCAACATGAGTTAATGTGAGTGAATGTTTGGTGGGAAGATGGCCAGCCATTGACCGAGTTGAGCATATGCTCTCTTGTGCAATTGAGGCCCTCGAGGAGGGGAGAATGGAGATGTAGAGCTACTTTCTTAGGAACTCAATTTTAGAATTTTAGTTGGCCTATATTTTTATAAATAACTTGAATATGTCTACATCCTCATAACAAGATAACCTATCACAACTCTTCCAAAATATATTAGGGCTGAAAGTAATATGTATATCCTTAAAAATGACATTCCTATTCTTTAGACCAAATTTTACAATGCTTTTATTTGTAAGATTAGGATACATGGTTGAAAAGTATTTCCTAGCACATGTTATATTACAAAAGGATTTTTCTCCATTCTCCTTGTGTTATTGTACAACAACAATATTTATGCTCCTATTAATACACACATGCATGAGGCCTCGTGGTAGTTAGTTTTATGGAGGTCTCATAGCTACATATAAATCTACTAGAATGATATAAAATTTAAGGTAAATAGGTATTCCATATGTTGTAATCTTCATGTCCTTTTAATGGTTGACATTTGTTACAATGCTTTCTTCATGTATATCTATTTTGATATGGTTATTTATCATGATTTACTGGTTTCTATTTTTTTCCATGCTAATCTCATAAGAAATAATTGAATTTGAAATTAAAAAATTAGATTTGTATTCTCTTCTAAGAGTTAAAATGTGTAATATTTTACCATTATGCAATGTAATAATGTCTATTATCTAATATAATTTTAATTGTCAAAAAATCATTGCTATAATATTGTGTTATTCATTGGATACGTCTTGTGTTTTTTTCATACTTTGTATTCAAAGGGGACTTATTTTGTGTTTTATATTTTTATATATGTTTTTAAAAAATAAAAAATCATTTTTAATGTATATTTGTATATGTAATTAAGGATGAATTGAAAGATTCATTATTATATTAGAAATGAGTAAACTTCATACAATATTAAAAATATTTAATTGTACAGAATTTTTAACTAAAAAACTTATAAATAAAAATAAATATATTGCATTGATTTTCTATTTGTTTAATTACTATGTTAAATAGTTTATAGTATTTCTATGATTCAAATTTAAGACTTAGTTTTCTCCACACTCCTAATACAATCCATTAGTATTTAACCTCTACTATAAATACAAATTTAACTATTAAATCAAAGTGCAATAATTAAATTCAATGCATCCAAGCACTTTTTTTCATCTAATAAGCAAGCTTCATGGACTTCATAAGTTTAGATTATGATTTGCATTTGAAATAGAAAATAATAAATATATACAAGAAATCACTTGATCATCAATATTTTAGATTTTTTTGGTAAGCACATACAGGCTTATAAAACATTAAATCTCGTAATATAATTCTCTCAAAAGGGAAAAATAGTAACAACAATTTCAGATGTCAATCGATCATTCCCTCGAAAAAATAATGTTTGCAGTGTAAGAACAGAGATCCGGAATAAGAAAGAATGGGTAATGGATCAATCTCTTAAAGAATACTTCCTGCCAGTAAAAGGTTGGAACTTATCAGCCTCTTCACTTTGCTTTTCACTTTTCTGTGCTGGCACCTTTCCAGATTCCGTAGATTGGGTTTTAATGGTGTTGTGACCAAAGACAAGCTTACCCGGTTTACGGATTGGAGCTCTTGAAGGGGATCTTGACGTTGGCCTTGGTGATTTAACTATGGGACTTTTAGTTTTGGGTGATACAGGTTTTCCATTCAGACGCCTTCCAACTCCAGTGAAGGCAGTAAATCTGCATTGAGGTTCTTCTGCATGTTCTGTAGATGGATTTGCTGTAGTTTTAGAAGAATTTAGTGGCAGGGTTTCAGGTTCTTTGTAATCAAGAGGAGGAGAAAAACCCACTTCCAAGTCTGTGTCAAACACACTTATGGCAGATTCAGGCTTTGTTTCAACTATATTTATACAATATGTGGTGTTGTTGTAATCTATCTTAATGGTATCCCCTGTGGTCAAACAAGAGAAGTTCCTCAGAGAAACCTCCAACAAAGCTTTTGGGTTGAATATGTCTAAGAAATTCTTAGTGTGAGGCTGCAATTTCAAACATGTCCCCTTTGGAAGAGTGGTATGCTTCAATTTGACTGTATCTCCTGCTTGTAGAAGCATATTTTCCATCATCCAAAGTGGCATATAAATTATTCCCTCCTCAGCCACGAATTCAAGAACTCCACAGTGTGAGATACAGCCTGTGATGGTATTCTGAAGCTGGAAAAGCATTGGATACTCAATTTCTTGAGATGTCAGGCGAGAAAGAGCAGAAGGAGGCATTATAATTTTGTTGGCTTTTTCAAGCTCTGGCCTGTCAGCATAAATGGGTGGATAACATTGATAGATCTGCTCAAATACAGCAGCTTCTCCATACCAATTTCTATCTTCGTAAGGTCCTCTATATCTATATCTTCCATATGTATATCTTCTTTGATAAGATTCGTCTTCCTCGTATTCTTCTTCATGCGAATTCATATTTTGATCAGATCCATCTTCTTCTCCATGCACATTCATATATTCATCAGACCCATCTTCAAGCTTTCTCTCTTCTTCATGTCCAGTTATAACTTCATCAGATCTATCTTCAAGCTTTCTTTCTTCTTCATGTCCAGTTACATCTTCAGCAGGTCTATCTTCAAGCTTTCTTTCTTCTTCATGTTCAGTTATATCTTCAGCAGGTCTATCTTCATAAGAACCTTCGTATCCAAATTTCTCTTCCTTACCAACATAATCCATTTCCGAAAACAATTAGAAGACCTTGAAATCCCAGATAAATTCCAGTGCAGTTTATGTTTTGTAATTTATTTTTCGTGTTAACGATTATATATACATATCATACAAACGGTTGCGTCTTCTCTATTTTTAACAGTCACACTGTTAACTCTAGGTTCTCCGTCAAACAATAATTAAACGTTGATGACTATTCATATGAAATATAATTAATATTTAATTCTTCTTTGAAAGCTTATGTACATGCAATATTACGAAAACACGTTCACCAATACAACTCAAATTTCTAGAAGTGTATTTTGCAGATTCGCTCCAAGGAGCTTGGACTGGACGTGCACAGTTCTTGTACCTCTTTGATTGATTCTTAAACAAAAATAGAAAGAAATGTTGATATATAATTAATTTTTGCATCATGCAAACTAATCTATTTTCAAATGTTAAAATATTCATTCAGAAGTTTCCTTATTTTTCTTCGGTCTAGTTTTTTTGTAAATGCAAATAGAAGGATGCAGATTTGTTTTAGTTAAACCATACAAAATTAAAGTCTATATAATTTAGTTTTGTGAATTTAATATAATTATAAAGTTATGTGATTATTTAAGGAACATTTTTGGTGATACTGAATTGACATTTGATTGTTTTACTGGAATAAATGGTATTGGAAAACAAATTCAAAATAGATAGTGACACAAAGGAAACATACTAGTTTGACTATTTATGAAAGATAAAACATACTAGTTTGACAACCAAATGCATTTTTATAGCCCACTACTATAATACAATAAGAAGCATATTCTAAGCTACTCAATTTCTTTTCCCTGATTTCCTTCATTAAATCCACTCCCGATAATATAATGGTGATAGATGCACTACAAGTGCCAAAAGCCATGCTTGTTGCTGGTAAAATGAAATTTGTGTAAACCATCAAAATTATTCAGAAAAAATAAGTTGTTAGTTTGATCTTGACTTTTTAAAGGTGTATGATCTGACAATATGTAAAGATACTAGTCTTTTAGGATAGGATGCTTTCAAGGATTTAATACGTGTTAAACATTTTCTTCTTTGGCTTTAAGATTTGGCCAATGCCCTTGATCAATACATATTATTTCTATACATCCACATTAAGACATGCTTATCACTACCTACAACCATCTCTATCTACTTTATACATAGGAAATTACAACCAAGAGTGACATTCTAATCACTAGCCTCTTTAGATACCATGTGAGAGCAATGTTGGGTGTAGATGTTTAGAATATGTAACACAATGCATCCTTTTACCTCCCCTCTCCGTAATCCAATAGAATGTTGTATGCACCCAAAAATGGTCACCTAGGCTTTGGGTCCCATTTATTTGATTTATCAATCCTGAATCAGTTTTATCAATAATCAATATTTTCAACATTATCAATTTCTTGATCAAATCTTAGTTTCGATCATATATTGGATTTTTATCCTTGGATTAACCATTTTATCCTAAGCTTTTATTTACTTAAAAGGAATATTTCCTCCCCTTTTATTTAAATAAAAAGCCCCACCTTTTCCTTTTATCCTAAGTTGCACAAATAAAACATTATTCTTATTTTATAAAAAGAAGAAAAACACTTTTTGTCTCATATGGACACAAAAGTCAACTCCTATTTTCCTATTGGAGGATATTTGTGCATGAGAATCAAGCTTCCATTTTTTCCACCGTTGATTAAGTCTTTTGCCTCTTAATCTCAATGGTCCATTTCACCTCATTTCTTATAAAATGAGAGCTCTCTCCTTCATTTGCATATCCATCTCTTTCATGTTAATATTATGTTGTAGGTTTTTAGGTCATTTGGAGCTTTCTTTGAAGACATTCTACATCCAAGCTTTGAAGACTTGCTTTCATTGTTGCATTACATTCTAGTTGCATATTTTCTTTATTAGTTGCATTGCCATGGCATATTAGCTTAGATTTCCTTTTATAGATTAGCTTCATATAGCTTAATTAGGGGAATTGTAATCCATTGCTATTTCATTTCTTAGTTTAATTTACATTGTCATTTTATAGACTACTTTGCATCATCATTTAGATTTGCATTGCATTGCATACTTTGATTCCATTTGGAGATATTGGCATTGTTTCCCTTGTCTTCATTGTGAATCTCTCATTGTGTGGTTGACTAGCAAGGTCACTTGTTTCATAGCTCTAGCTGAGAGCAATTCTATCAAGTTCCTTGCAACTCCATGCATAGAGAGCTATGAGTCACTTTGTGAGGCCTCATTGTTGAGCAACCTTGCATGTAATGATTCATAGGAGTGTGGTCATATTTCTACCATACATTTTTGGCGCCCACCGTGGGGTAGAGTAGCTTAACTTTGTCCTTTATTTTCTGTATTTTTATAAAAAATTTCATCAATTTTTGGCTTTATTTTCGGTGTCTGGTTTTTCTGTCTTAGAGTGTCACGCAACATTTTACCAGTGTCGTGCGACAGTTCTTTGTATAGCAGTGCGACACTTTACCAGTTAAAAGTGTCACCCCGTTTAACAGAAAGTGTCACATTGTTTGAGGAGTTCTGTCACCTGCCGCAGCGCGAACTGTTGTCCAAAAATAAAGTGTCGCACCCGTATACGACGAAGTGTCGCATGGCATTTCTGGTGATATTTGAGAAATTTTTAAGAAACGGGCACCCATTTTTGAAATTTTTTTACAAACGGTATCAAAAATCAAAGTGTGATATATTGTTGGAAAGGTCTTTCCGAGCCTAATCCAACCATGATGGTTTTATTTTCAGATTTTGTCATTTTATCAGTTATTTTTGTAGATTATCTAATTTTTTTTATGTGCTAACCATTGTTAGATTTTGGATTTTCCTAACCTTTTGTTGGTCTAATAAGTTATTTTGAAGGTGCTCTTGCTTTCATGGAAAATGCTTAAAATCTACTAAGCGCGTTGAGTTGTACTTGAGGTACTTTGTTCCATCTCTATAACATTTAGATTTTGAGATTAAAATTGAACCTCTCATGTGTTTGGCTTGAGTGTTTACATGCTTTCATAGAACACATTTTAATTGATTCTCTTAATGGGAAATGAATGAACATAGATTTGCTTTCATACAAGTTTGTGTAAGTGAATGCTTGTGTTTAAACCTTAAGTAATTCTTGGTTCCAATATCAAATATCTCATTGAGTGATTGAGGGCATGGATTCATTCATTATTTACATAAGGAGTTAAATGCACCACTTTGTGGACTCACTCTATGTTTACTTGGAAAGTTAAATATTCCATTGATTCAACCCTTTGTCATTTGTGAGTAGTATTGATAAGAAACTTTAGATTACTTTTGATTGATCTTGTTAGCTAAGTTGGGTGTTGGACTTGCTTATTTCTAATCACCCCTCATTACCACCCTTTGGATGCAAGGTCAACATTCATACATAGGGGAGGGATCTACTTGAAAAGAGCGTTAAGTGTTCCACAAAGTTTCTCCATTTTTATGCTTTCTTGATCTCATTAGTTTTCTAAAGTGTGGACTCACTTTGAGTTTGTGTGAAGAGTTAAATGTTCCACTTTTGGACTCACTTTGAGTTTGTGTGAGGAGTTAAATGTTCCACCTTGTGGACTCACTTCACATTCACTTGAAAGGTTAAATGTTCCACTTTTGGACTCACTTCACATTCACTTGAAGAGTTAAATGTTTCACTTTTGGACTCACTTCACTTTTACTTGAAGAGTTAAGTGTTCCACCTTTAGTGCTTTAAATACTTTTGATAGTGAATTACTTAATTTTATTTTTAGAAGGCCTTCTTGGGGACACACCTCCTCAAGGAAAGACCTTAACTCCCGTGTTCCGACGAAGTATAAATAGCGGGTGGTGAATTGAAAGACACCTCTCTTGGGAATTGAGTTTGATATCAATCTTGGCTAAGCCTCAAAGAACTTTATACCTTTGAGAAGTGAAGGAGGAGATTTGGGTTACTGTCTCCCCCCAGCTGTGTGATTTTGAATTTTTCTCATCTATAGATTTGAGCCTCACGTACCTTGCGTATATCGAGGAATCTTTTTAGAAAGCCACGTATATCCTTGTAGACAACTTGTTAAGGTGTTGTTGTGTTCTATGTGCCTACAAATTTTTTTTCAAGAACATACACAAGTAGAACCTTTAAGGAGTAGAAATACTAAGTCACTATCTCTGTTCATGCGCAAGGTTGTTTTGTCCCTTGCCTATTGCTTGAAGACTGTTTGCTTGAATTCCCTAGTTGTTGTTCTATGTGCTTGATCATCATTGTGAAATTTTTTGAAAGATCTAATTGGAATATTGAAACTGAGTTTCATCGTGCTGTAGTGAGTTCTCCTTAGAAGCTTGGTCTTCCTTGGTCAGTCTAGATCTCAGATCCTAGGTGCTGTCATGTTGCTCAAAATCTCAATGAACATTATGGTATCAATTGCACAAGATGACTCTTAGTCTTCTTTCTTCTCCATTTCCCATGTTCTTCTAAGGTCTTCTATTCCCATGGGAAATTTTTCTTCTTCTTCTTGATTCTTTTCCTCTTACTATCTAGTCTACCTTCTTCTATTCATCTATTCATTTCTTCCATGCTTTATTCTTTTTCTTCTAGAACCATGAATCTCAAATATTTGATTTTGAAACCTTTATTAAGAATGGATGATCTTGAACTCATTGATGTATTCAAAAAGTGTTGTTCCTCCAAAATTCTCATGAGTGATGAATTTATGACAAAAATAAAAGAAAAATTGATTAAATCAGATGCCTTTGCTAGAATCATACTCATGATCTCATCCAAATATTCTTCATCTTCTAAATCTTCTCATCATTCCTCACATTCTAAATCTTATCACGATTCTTCTAAACATTATTCACATTCTTCATCTTCCAAATCTTATCATGACTCTTCTAAACATTATTTAAATTCCTCATTATCCAAGTCCTCTTCCTACACTAAATCTTCAATTTCCTCTTTTTCACAATCTCGTTCTTCTTCTACTTCTCCCAAGAATCTTCCTTCTCTTCAGAAGACATACCATAATGAGCAACATGATAGTCCTTATGATACCTCTTCCACGAAGAGTGACGCACCCACCTATGATGACTATGATGATGGACAATGTAGTGATACCTATGACACCTATGTTCCTAAGAGTCCTCCTAGTCGTGTCCTTGTGCTTACTGGAAATGGGTCCTCATATTGGAAAGATCATGATGGTGATCCATATGACTTTGATTTTGAGAGAAATTATGATATTTGTTGTGAACAATATGATACATCTACTTCTATTGAGGAAGAGAAAGGTTTCTGTGCTGATTATAAACATAGATACTATGAGCATTTCTCCTCTAAGAATTCTCGTGCTAAAAATAAAGATTACACTCTCAAGAAAGATCATGTTAATGCTAAAATTTTGTCGTGTGATGGTTCCCTTCCATCCCCTATTTCTTCTAATACCCATACATCTCCTAAAGCTGCTAAGTCTTCCAAATCTTTCACAAATTCTTTATCCAACAAAAGTCCTAATGCTTTTCATGCGGTTCCTTATAGTTACCCTCAAGGGATACCTCTTAAAGATACTCAAGCTAACCTTCACTTGGTTGCAAATACTTTCAATAATGTCAAACCTAAAGAGCCTAAGCCTTTAAATGCTATAATGCCTATTTCAGCTAGTTTTTCAGCATCTCTTCCAAAATTTTCCATACAATTCCAACCTACTTCCTTGTCCTTAGAAGTGGCTCCATGTCAAGAGGACTCTAAAAATGATGAAGAAAAAAATATAAAAAAATATCAAGATCAAGAACCCTCCATGTCATCCAATTCTTTTCATGATGTCTCTTATCCATTTCATGGTTCTTTTGATCCTTTACGCTCTTCCGCATTCATTCCATCATCTCCTAAGCAAGATCAAGCTACTACTTACACCGTTGAGCTTATTGATAATCAAAATAACCTTACTACACTTGCGCTTTCCAAAGATGATACTTCCATTAAGGTTATTAACAATGGTGTTGTTACTTCCGATGTTAAGCCTATTGAAAATCAAGAGAAAAATGACGTGCTTATGCTATCCAAAGCTCTTTGTGAAGATCAAAGTCTTCCATCTTCTTGTTCTACCACTCCATGTTCACTTCCACTTTCTTCTCTTCCTAAGTCTTTGCAAGCTTTGAATGATCCTATCGAAGAAGGTGCTCCTATTCAAGATGTGCATGATCTTATTGAAAACTCTAATACTCACTCTAAAGATGTTGATATCCTTGGTTGTCATATAGATGTTGATGAAACTATTGATTATCCTTTTGCATCTTCCACGTCCATCCTTGGACCTCTTCCACCATTGCTAAGGACTTCACGTCTGCCTTCCATATTAGGTCCTTATGTCTCTTCACTTTCCCCTCCTAATTCTCCTAATTCGTCATCCATCTTGGGTCCTTACGTCCCTCCATCTCTTATCTTTCCTCAATATCAACATAGATGCATACCCTTGAATCCTTTTCATCCACCCACCCATCTAAACCAGTCATATTATCCTCCTTCTTCCACAAGTCCCAAGTCTTTTGGAAGTAACTTGAATATTCAAAACAAGAAAAAGAAGCAATACAAGAATCCATCAAAAAAAGATCACCATGTCTTCTCTAATCAACATGGGGGCATAAAGTCAAAAGAGATATCTAAGAAGAAAACTACAAGACAAGTATGGGTTCCAAAATTCGTCATTAAAGATATTCTCTCTAAATCATCAAAAGGAAATGAAAAGCCTAAGGCTATATGGATTCCAAAGTCTCTCTTGAGAGAGTCTAATATTGAACAAAAAGTAAAGTTGACATTCAAGCTTCCAAAAGATTCCACTTCATCTTCTTCCAAAAACATTCTTTCATTCCATGTGCCTAAACCGCAACCTCTGCTAAATATTTGTCATATTCCTTCTCATATTCCTTCATTCACATTTCCTCCATCCTCTCGCCACCCTTCAAGGTGTGTGTTGATGTTGATCTTGCCTTCCTTTCTATCTACCCTTTCACAATCCTTCCATTCATTATCCTTCTACCTTCTATCATTTTTCCTCATTTGCCTATTCCTCCTATCTTCCAACCTCACTCGCTTTACATAAAACCTTATCCTCCATTTTTCTCTTCCATTTTCCTTTCCCTATCAGCATCTTTGAGCATATCATTTTGAATCCTTGACATATTATGGTTTATCCTTTCAAGGAGCATTATCTGAAAATCTTTCCTTCTTCTAAAAAAAAAGAAAAATTCAAAAAAAGAAAATAGAAAAAAATTTAAAAAATTAAAAAATTAAAAATGTGCCTTGATGAAAACTTAAAAATAGGCATCTTGGTAGCAAAATTAAAGAGAAATAAATTCATCTTATGGTGAAAACCACTCCCTTGTGGCACCTTGGATAAGTACCGTGATGAAAACCTGACAATCAGACATCATGCGTAGTTCTTCTACATATTTCCTCTATTTTGTCTTCTCTCTTTGATCTTGGCAATGTTGACCTAGACATGAACATTTGGCTATCTTGTGAGCTATCTTACAATGATCTTGTTTTCATTCCATTCATGTTTAGCCTTCATATTTATTTTCCTCCATTCATTCTAGTCTTTCGCTATCATTTTCCCCTTTGGTCTTGATCTAATAAAAAGAGTAAAATACAATGCTATGAAGTCTCTTGACATGTCTACCCTCTTTGGATTGCATTCTTTTGTGCTCTTACATTGTGCTTTTGTGGCTTATCCTATGCTAGCCTTTCATTGCTTGTCCAAATGTGCTTTAAATGACAATTTTTTCCCTAGCTTGGGTACTCCTGAGGAGTTTGACCTTGAGGATTTCTTCCCTCCATTCCCCTTCATTCTCTTTTCCTCCATCTTTTTTGCCAGCTTGCTCATCATTCTTGTCCTCCACCCTGCAACATTTTGGGACTACACAATGTGATCTTGATTGGGAGCATGATGCCCATTCTGTCTGGGGGCATCCTTTGTACATACTTATTGATCTTGAAAAAATACCAAAAAAATTGATATATGATGCTGAAAAAGTCCTAAAAAACATAAAAAGTCCTAAAAAAAAATACAAAAAAATTTAAAAAAAATAAATAGAAAAAGTACCTTGGTGAAAACCTGGAAACAGGCGCCTTGGTAGCAAAAATTGAAAAAAATTGAAAAAAATTAAAAAATCTCCAAGTGGTGAAAACTTGGAAACATGCGCTACTTGAGGCCTTTGCACTCCTATTTGTTAGCATGCATCCTCGACATTGAGTCTTTCTCCATCATATCTTGACCTTATTTGGCTTGGTTTGAAATTGGTCTTTGTCTTTGTCTAGGGGGCATACCTGTTAGCATAGGTCCTTTAGGTGCATTTGTCTCTTGGGGCATTTCACAAACTGGTGTTTTTCAACACCACCCCAAATAGTGTTTCTCAACACTACCCTTGCGTTGAGTGTTTCTTAACACTTATCAGATGTCTTACCCAATAGTCTAGTATGATGCGACGTTGCTCATTTGCAAATGTGATACTCAAAGTTTGACTCTATGACCAACACACACACACTTAGACAATCAACTCGCTTGAGATATGTTGACTTTATTTTTCTTTGTGTGTTGTCTATGAGAATTTCTTTGATGAGTGGTCTCTCCCTGAGAATTTTTTGATGATGCATAGCTAGAAGACTGAGGGTATGAGAACATATTTTCTTTCTTTATTTGCTTGTGGGTATATTTTGTTAGTCCTAATTGTCATGAGCATTTTATGCTATCTTACTTGACACTATGGATTGACAAGGTATTATCCTTAACTGTTGTGCGAGTGCATGCTTTTAGTTATCCTGACTTTCATTTGTCTTGATACAAGCATAATCTCACCATATCAAACTTAGGTAATCTCACTGCATTAGTCACCTTGACCTACATGTCTTTGATGCCTAGGTAGGATTTTCACATTTCTATCTGATAAAGATCATATTCATATTCACATAGTTATACTAGTGTGCATTGTATGATCTTATGATGTTACCAATAAAGCTCGATGATGATAATTAGATGTCTATAAGTGTTGTGACCTTGCAAGTCAACCACTTTCATAGTAGCTTGCATTCTTAGGTTCATCATAGTTTGGTTTTTGCATCTTGCATATGGAGAGAGCTCTCCTTTTTATCATCTATGGACTAGTTGGTCAACTGTGCTCATTTTCTGATTCTTCTTGATCATATCTTTCATTTCTGGTCTTTCATATCACATCATTTTCTATCCATTTTCGGACTCGAAATCAAAATCTGAGTCACGTTTCCAAGTTTTTTCATTCTTCTATGCAATTGACTAACCTTTTGAGGCATAATTCTTCGATCTTTGATGGAATTTCTTCCTTTTCATGTCTCTCCATTTTCTAATCTTTCATTCGCTCTATTTCTAGTCTTCTATTTCTATTCTTCTACTTCATCATTGGGGCATGTTTCATTGACTAATGGTTAACCTATTGACCCTTACCTTCCATTGTGATTTTATTATGATTCAATCAACCTTATCGATTTCATTGTTCCTCTTCATCTAATTTCGATTTCGATTCTGAGGGAGTAGTATCTATGGGATTCTCATCCCTGATTCTCTTGATTCTCTTGATTCTCTTGATTCAGACATCTTTTGTGAGCTTTTGCTCAAATTTGAGATTCTTATCTCTTACTTTTAATGTCATCCCAAATTGACCTCATGTTCAAAGGCCTTTGTTTATGCTTTGTTTGGATGTGATCCCAAATCGATCTCACATTTCAACTTCATTCTTTGACTACATGTGTTCCCAAATCGATCACACATTAGTCAAAGAGGGGCAAATGTATGCACCCAAAAATGGTCACCTAGACTTTGGGCCCCATTTATTTGATTTATCATTCCTGAATCAGTTTTATCAATAATCAATATTTTCAACATTATCAATTTCTTGATCAAATCTTAGTTTCGATCATATATTGGATTTTTATCCTTGGATTAACCATTTTATCCTAAGCTTTTATTTACTTAAAAAGAATATTTCCTCCCCTTTTATTTAAATAAAAGCCCCGCCTTTTCCTCTTATCCTAAGTTGCACAAATAAAGCATTATTCTTATTTTATAAAAAGAAGAAAAGCACTTTTTATCTCATATGGACACAAAAGTCAACTCATATTTTTCTATTGGAGGATATTTGTGCACAAGGATCAAGCTTCCATTTTTCTCCACCGTTGATTAAGTCTTTTGCCTCTTAATCTCAATGGTTTGTTTCACCTTATTTCTTATAAAAGGAGAGCTCTCTCCTTCATTTGCATATCCATCTTTTTCATGCTAATGTTATGCTGCAGGTTTTTAGGTCATTTGGAGCTTTCTTTAAAGACATTCTACATCCAAGCTTTGAAGACTTGCTTTCATTGTTGCATTACATTCTAGTTGCATATTTTCTTTATTAGTTGCATTGTTATGGCATATTAGCTTAGATTTCCTTTTATAGATTAGCTTCATATAGCTTAATTAGGGGAATTGTAATCCATTGCTATTTCATTTCTTAGTTTAATTTGCATTGTCATTTCATAGACTACTTTGGATCATCATTTAGATTTGCATTGCATTGCATACCTTGATTCCATTTGGGGATATTGGCATTGTTGCCCTTGTCTTCATTGTGAATCTCTCATTGTGTGGTTGACTAGCAAGGTCACTAGTTTCATAGCTCTAGCTGAGAGCAAATCTATCAAGTTCCTTGCAACTCCATGCATAGAGAGCTATGAGTCACTTTGTGAGGCCTCATTGTTGAGCAATCTTGCATGTAATGATTCATAGGAGTGTGGTCATATTTCTACCATACAAATGAATCCTTGTATCCCTCTATTACTAGCTAAGAAAGAGATTCTTAATTAAGGATAACATACTTTCACTAATACATTTGGGGGCATTTTGCGACGACTATGTGTCACAATTGCGACGGCTATGTGTCGCAATAGTGACACCCATAGAGGTCATAGTTTTTTAGTCGTAAATTGCGATGTCTATGGTTAGTCATCGCAATTGCGACTCCCTCCCATTGCAATGTTGCCCCTTTACCCATTCTGGGCCTCTACCACATTGCAACGGCAGGGCGTCGCATTACGACGGGCTCCCGTCGCAATTGCGACGCCCGTGGGTGGATTAAAAAAAAAATCATTTAATACATTGCTAATGAACCACATTAATGCTTTTTTCTTTCAACAAATGAGGAGACTCACTGTAAAGACAACATGATAATGTACACTCACTGTAAGGACAGTCACAAATGAGGACATCTCACAGTGACTGTCCCTTGTGTAATTGCCACTTGAATGTATTGCTATTCAGCCACATTAATGCTTTTCTTCTTCAACAAATGAGGATAGTCACTCTAAAGACAACATGATAATGTACACTCACTGTACATTGTGAGTGTACATTATCATGTTGTCTTTAGAGTGACTATCCTCATTTGTTGAAGAAGAAAAGCATTAATGTGGCTGAATAGCAATACATTCAAGTGGCAATTACACAAGGGACAGTCACTGTGAGATGTCCTCATTTGTGACTGTCCTTACAGTGAGTGTACATTATCATGTTGTCTTTACAATGAGTGTACATTATCATGTTGTCTTTACAGTGTCAATAAATGCATTATTACTTAAACTGAAGAGTACTCTAAAAAATATGTCATTGTGGAGTTTTGATTGCTTCCAATTTGATATACGCTTGTTCTACTTATGTATCCAGCATCATGTAAGAAAAGTTGATGCTTTTAAAATAGATTCATTTAGCCATGAAATGCCTGTGCATGTTACATACAAGATTCCAAGGCCCAAAACTGATTACTCATTATAATTCATGTACAGAATGATAATCAACCACAACGAGGCATGCGTAGGCACTGCTTAGATTTTGAGGCATCAGAAGCTCGCAGAAGAAACTTGACCAATGGCTCATGGAATGCAACAAACTTATTGCCTAAAACAAGAACATTGGTAACCATAGATGATGGTTCTAAAAAGAACACTTCACCATCAATGTCATGTGAGGGAATTGTAATTTCTGATGGCAAGAAACTTGTAGTATATAAGAGAGATGCAGGTAAAGATGCTGGGAGAAGTTCCCAATCTTTATCTATTGGACAGTTTTCATCTTGCTCTTATAAAACATCTGAGGGTAACTCAGACAAGTCTGAAACCTCACTTAGAAATAATGGGCATTCTTCTATGTCAGTGGGTATGCCAACTGGGATTGGTTTGCATTTAAATAGCCTTGCCTCTTCAATGTCATTAAATTGTGGAACTGGGCTGCTAACAACTTCAAAGGGAGCTACTGGCATGCAGGGAATGCTGACTTTGTCTGGAGTGAAGGAGGCTCCTGGTGATAGTCGAACAAGTTCTTTACTTCCTATAAGCTCAGGTGGAAATATTTCAGTATCAACAAATACAAGCATGGCTCCTGGAATGCTTGTGTCAGTTGTGGAAAAGACTAGAATTGATCAACAGGAGGTGCAGTCTTCTAGAAACACACAGATTGGAGTCACAAAGTCCACTACATGTTTCTGATCCCTAACAGTTGGCATAAAGCCATTGCAATGTAGGCAACCTTTTAAAATTGAATATATGAACTCAAGTCCACTTGACAAGAAGAGGCCAGTGCTACAAGATATTTCTCGACAACCTGGATTTGGTATAGGGGAAGAGTATAATCAGAGCAGTCCTAAGAAGAAAAGGTAATTGTAGGATTTTATCAACTTTACAGAGATTTGTCTTCATTTGTAATGCTTTGTTGTCTGGATAATTTTGAATTCACTTTTGCATCCTTTTCTTTAGCTTTGACTTTTTCTTTGAATGCCCAGAAGAAAGTCTGCCACGACTGGGGATAAAGAAGGCTGCAAGCGTTGCAATTGTAAAAAGTCAAAATGCCTTAAATTGTGAGTCTTTGTGCACTAGAGTGGGTTTATTATTTGGTTCCTATGTCTTTTCTATTTGTCTTAGAACTTGAACATTGCTATGAAGGTCTATGTTTTAGCACTTAAGAAAAGCAAATTGCAATCCAGAACATTCTATGTACCTCTTAGATGCAACAGATCAGATAATTAAAAAAATAGATGTTTTTTTATTTTTGCATTTCAATTCATGTATTGACATGACTAGATTTATAGTTTTAATTTAAATGAAATTCTTACTAGTACTCTTGCAGGTATTGTGAGTGTTTTGTAGTAGGAGTATACTGCATTGAGTCCTGCACATGTCAAGAGTGCTTTAACAAACCTGAGTATACAGATATGGTTGTTGGCACACGCCAGCAGATAGAATCATGCAATCTACTTGCTTTTGCTCCTAAAATTGTTCATGGTGCTGACTCTCCACCAACTAATGGGGTGAGAAAATACTGAGAGGTTTTCCTTTGTTCTAGTGTTTTCTCTTTATAGTGTCACTATTACTTAACTATCTATGGAGAGTTCTTATCTTTCTCACTATCTTACTTCAGTAGAGAGAGTGCACCGAGACTCCAGCATCGGCAAGGCACAAAAGAGGCTACAATTGTAAGAAATCAATGTGTCTGAAGAAATACTGTGAATGCTATCAGGTAGATATCTTCAATTGATTGCTTAATTTAAGGTTAAAGGCTGGAGAGTAGTTTATGTGTATTCTGATTAGTGCTCGTATCTTTTATTTTAGGTAGGGGTTGGCTGCTCAGATGGCTGCAGATGTGAAGGTTGTTAAAACATGTTTGGCAAGAAAGAAGGTATCCGGTCACTTTTTTCAAATATCGAATGCATCATATTATCTCAATATATACATGAACGATAATACAAATATTGAATGCATTATATTCTGTCATTCTATACATGTACGATGATTCAAATATCAAGTGCATTATATTATCTCAGTCTATACATGAATGATAAATTTCATTTGCAACTTGTATAGGAGGATCAGATGACACAGAAGACAAAGAATCTCAGGATGAGGTATGGGAGAAGGCTATATTAGAGGAAAAGCTAGGGCTTTGTTACTGTCCCTTGTGACAGTAACAAAATTTGATGAAAATAATTTTTGTTTCACTCAACTTTGACATTCACAACTTCCTCTTTTATTATAATAAGAAAAAGTACAGTGACTTTAGAGAAAATAATGAAACTAATACAATTGCAATACAGTGGTATTTAGAACAAATAGAGCTTCACAACCATCAAAGAAGAAAAAAGCACATACATATATTGAGTACTCCTCAATCAAAGAGATAGAGAAGAATTCAAAACATACCCAGACTAAACATGGCCTACCAAGACCAGCATCAGACAATATTCTTATTGACTGATCTAGTATAGCTGGCATTTCAACTTTCCATCTGCAAAATAGATTATAAAAACATGAAAATATATCAGAGATGTTTGATATTGATACAAAACAACACAGATTCATTTCTTCGTATACCTGTATATCATAAAAATCCTTGCACACTTTGAAAAATTGTATTTCCTTTTACTTACTCAAAAGTAATTTACATAAAGCAGTCATTTGATTAACATGGATCCTAATATTCACAAGTACATGGTCATGTGCTCCATCGTAGCATCTTATAGATTTAGATCTGTTCTCTGAAATAATTCAATGTTTTTTTTACAATCCACAAAAGAAATATTTTCCCTCGTCTACTTAATCCTAAACAAAAGGCCATATAGCAATATAGATAGAACTATATAACAGAAACCATAAACAATGGTAACCCTAGCAGTAGCAAGAAATTGTTGCAAAAACTTTACCTTATCATACCCAGATTGTTGCTTTGCCTGGTAGAGGGAAATTTGATCAGTAAAATTGACACAGAGTATGTTGTCTCCATTGTCATGCTAGATAACAAAACACCAACTTTAATGGGCATGTACTGTCCCTTGTGTAATTGCCACTTGAATTCATTGCTATTGAACCACATTAATGTTTTTTTCCTTCAACAAATGAGGACAGTCACTGTAAAGACAACATGATAATGTACACTCACTGTAAGGATAGTCACAAATGAGGAAATCTCAGAGTGATTATCCCTTGTGTAATTGCCGCTTGAATACATTGCTATTGAACCACATTAATGCTTTTTTCCTTCAACAAATGAGAACAGTCACTGTAAAGACAACATGATCATGTACACTCATTGTAAGGATAGTCACAAATGAGGAAATCTCAGAGTGACTATCCCTTGTGTAATTGCCGCTTGAATACATTGCTAATGAACCACATTAATGCTTTTCTCCTTCAACAAATGAGGACAGTCACTGTAAAGACAACATGATAATGTACACTCACTGTAAGGACAGTCACAGATGAGGACATCTCACAGTGACTGTCCCTTGTGTAATTGCCACTTGAATGTATTGCTATTCAGCCACATTAATGCTTTTCTTCTTCAACAAATGAGGATAGTCACTCTAAAGACAACATGATAATGTACACGGGCTGTAAGTGTACATTATCATGTTGTCTTTATAGTGACTGTCCTCCTTCAAGTGGCAATTACACAAGGGACAGTCACTGTAAAGACAACATGATAATGTAGAGAAACATTGTCATTTGTATTTTCAACAACGCCGAGAGAGATTCCCTCCGTGAAATCACAGCTACAATTTCTGAGTACGTTGGGTTTATTTTTCTTTTGTCATTATTATGTAATCTGGTATTCAGCTGTTACAGAGCTAAAATACCCAGAAATGAGGACATATCTGTGTTGAATTTATTGTTAGCGGCTTTGGTTATTTAGAAGTTTAATTTTATTTGTTCATCTTTCAAGCACAAACATTTTGTGGACTGTAACGTCTTCATTGTTTCGGGTATGCAATGAAACAGCCCTAACTTGCGACTACCTTCACGGTACTTGTGTACATTATCATGTTTTCTTTACAGTGACTGTCCTCATTCAAGTGGCAATTACACAAGGGATAGTCACTGTGAGATGTCCTCATTTGTGACAAGGACAGTCACACATGAGGACATCTCACAGTGACTGTCCATTGTGTAATTGCCACTTGAATGTATTGCTATTCAACCACATTTATGGGCCCATTTGGACCACAACACATAGTAGCATCTACAGAGAAGAATATCCCAAGTGTAACAAGTTGTAAGAATATACCAATAGTTCTAAGAAGTTCCCTAGCACATAGTAGCATCTACAGAGAAGAATATACAACATGAGGGCAGCCACTGTAAAGACAACATGATAATGTACACTCATTGTATGTGTACATTATCATGTTGTCTTTACAGTGACTGTCCTCATTCAAGTGGCAATTACACAAGGGACAGTCACTGTGAGATGTCCTCATTTGTGACAAGGACAGTCACACATGAGGACATCTCACAGTGACTGTCCCTTGTGTAATTGCCACTTGAATGTATTGCTATTCAACCACATTTATGGGCCCGTTTGGACCGCGGCACACAGTAGCATCTACAGAGAAGAATATCCCAGGTGTAACAAGTTGTAAGAATATACCAACAGTTCTAAGAAGTTCCCTAGCACATAGTAGCATCTAAAGAGAAGAATATGGGTCAACGAGGTTGACTTCAAAGCCATGCAATCTAATGGTAATAGTAATATCATAATTTGACATACTATCAGAAATACTTCCTAAATAGACTATTCAATCTTATAAGAGATGGAATCATGAGAACTATTATTTATGAAATATGAGTCAATGACTTTAATTAAAAAAATTACACAATCTAATTCTTGTAAAAATATCAAAATTTGACACGTTGAAAATACCTTCCAAAAGTATCATTAATTGATTAATATGAATCACTACTCATGAAATATAATTTTATAAACCTAATCTAAAAACTACACAATAAAAATCTTAATAGCAATATTGTAAGAAACTATTCCCAAAAGCAAGCCTAACAAAATTTGATGAAAATAATTTTTGTTTCACTCAACTTTGACATTCACAACTTCCTCTTTTATTATAATAAGAAAAAAAATGTCTTTTTAGATATACCTCATGAACCATACTCGAATAATCTATCATTTTTCTTCTCAAAAACATATTTGTAGACCCTGCTTCTTTTACTTGTTTGTACTTTTATCTCTCTGATGGAAAGGGTTCCTTCAGGACACATTTTTCCAAGTTCACTGCTTGAGATATTTGAGGAGGGTTCCCCTGCTTGAGTATCCATCCAACCCATATTCGAGTAGTTCTACAATTGCATAGTCTAAATTAATAATACTGACAATTGAATGACGAATGATGATACATAGAATTGATATAAACTAATCCTAAAAACACTAAAACATTATTAATATATTTATATTTCATAAATAAAATTGATATAAAAGATCTGGAAAGATACATTAAAAAATAGAAAAATAGTAATTTATAATAGAAGGAAACTTAAATTGCTATTTAAAAAAAAACAAGTCTTAAATCTTATCATTTTGTTTCATTATCATCCATAAGTACACACCTCTAGCATAATAATTATATTTTACCACCCATAAAATGAAAAAAAGATTTTCACAAGAGAAATTGAAGCTAGATTATAAAAATGAACCATCTTATTGGAAACTGGAACTGTTATCATACCCAAAAGGACTACAAAATTTCACCTTATCATACCCAGATTGTTGCTTTGCCTGGCGGAGGGAAATTTGATCAGTAAAATTGACACAGAGTATGCTGTCTCCATTGTCATGCAGGATAACAAAACACCAACTTTAATGGGCATGTACTGTCCCTTGTGTAATTGCCACTTGAATGCATTGCTATTTGATGCAGGGGCATCCCTAATGCAAGCCAAAGACACCATGATTGAAGGAAGTTTCCATGAAGCCAAGGAGTCAAATCCTATCAATTGGAACATAAGATTTTCACCTTGGAGCTTTGAAGGATTGACTGGTGAAAGGTCCTTTTGATTGACAAATCAGAGTCTTTTTGAATGACAAATCAGAGTCTTTTTGAATGACAATAAATTAGAATAGGAGTTTTAGATGTTTTCTTGGTTTGTAATAAATATTAAGGATTGATTTTATCTCCTTATAAACATCCACTTATTGCACACAAGACCCCTTGGTGACTTATAAACCTTGGGCATCTTTTGAGTCCTTGGATGAAATGAGCATAGTAAGTGTTTATTAGGTGTCTTTTAGATGTTGTTAAGAAGTTTGAAGGTCCAAAATAACTTTAATAAGGTTCCTAAAGTTTCACAACACATTTTTAACCTTCTCGGTAAAGTTTTTTGCAAAGTTGTAATGCAACTTTAAAAGTTGCTTAGCAAAGTTGACATTTGTTGGATAAACTGTTCTAACCACCTAGATGGTTGAACCAACATTTGGAGAGCCTATTTTAGGCTTCAAATGGTCAAAGACAGACAGAGAACTAGTATTGTAATCATTTTGCTTTCATAAAAAATAAAAATAACCCTGTTTTAGTGCATTTCTGGTGAAAAATGAACTCTGTACGGCTGTACAGATGGTGGTTGGATGATAAAATTTTCCTGGAAGTTGTAATAGTGACATCTGATGCTTTGGAAGTTGGTTTGATTGATTCTCTTTGTTTTATATCTAGGTTATTTCAAATTTTCTGTGCATTGTTTACAAACCCTCATTTTCAGGGTTTGATTGATGTAAAGACCTTAACTCACGTTTCAACCATTGGAATTCCTTCTTCCTTGGTGGAATGAGAGTTAAGGATGTATATTTGTATATTCTAAAAGCCCTGAGGTAGGGGCTTGCATCTGCATTTGTTGAGAGCGAGCCCTAGATAAAAAACTACCATGTTTTTGGCTGGGAAGATGGTAATCAGATTAAAATCAGAAGCTTGCATCGTATTGAGGACTTGAAAACTTGTGCATTTTTGTTTATCTAGATCAGGAGAACACTCCAAAACTCTGATCTTGGTTTCATACACCCATTTTTAATGCTTTATTTTGGAACCCACACCTAAAAGCATGCATTAGGTCTGCGGACTCAATGAAGACATTGATATGCTGGAGTGGAGTCAGGGTCTAGGAGTTGGTGGTCTGTTAGAAATCCAAAAAGGATACTCAGAAAACATATAACTTCTTAGAGTCCTTTGGCAAGTTGCAGAGTTATGGCTGCAGAGCAGGTTTGGGAGACCTACTAGGGTCACTAGGTCAGTTTGTTATTTTGATGTCTTGGGTTGTTTAGATCACAACCAATGTATGATTCTTGTTATTTAGATGATATCTAAGGGGTTTCTAAGTTTTGCTGCAGGAAGTAAGATCTAGAACCTTAAAAGTCTCTTTTGATAGAAAATCAGGGAACTTGTCCCTAAAAGGAAATTTGTTATTGAATGGGATTGAGTCCATAAGTTGTTGTGTGATCCTTGAAACCTTCAAATTCATTACTTTGCAGAGTTTAAACATTAACCTATAGAAATCAGAGCCTAATTGATTAGTTGAGTCATTTTGGTGTCTTGAAGTGGGTTGGGACATAGATCCAAGTTTCTTGCTGACTACTCTGCATCACTATTGAACCACATTAATGCTTTTTTCCTTCAACAAATGAGGACAGTCACTGTAAAGACAACATGATAATGTACACTCACTGTAAGGATAGTCACAAATGAGGAAATCTCAGAGTGATTATCCCTTGTGTAATTGCCACTTGAATACATTGCTATTGAACCACATTAATGCTTTTTTCCTTCAAGTGGCAATTACACAAGGGACAGTCACTGTGAGATGTCCTCATTTGTGACAAGGACAGTCACACATGAGGACATCTCATAGTGACTGTCCCTTGTGTAATTTCCACTTGAATGTATTGCTATTCAACCACATTTATGGGCCTGTTTGGACCACGGCACACAGTAGCATCTACAGAGAAGAATATCCCAGGTGTAACAAGTTGTAAGAATATACCAACAGTTCTAAGAAGTTCCCTAGCATATAGTAGCATCTACAAAGAAGAATATACAACATGAGGGCAGCCACTGTAAAGACAACATGATAATGTACACTCATTGTATGTGTACATTATCATGTTGTCTTTACAGTGATTGTCCTCATTCAAGTGGCAATTACAGAAGGGACAGTCATTGTGAGATGTCCTCATTTGTGACAAGGATAGTCACACATGAGGACATCTCACAGTGATCAATTTTCCCTTGTGTAATTGCCACTTGAATGTATTGCTATTGAACCACATTAATGCTTTTCTTCTTCAAAAAATGAGGATAGTCACTCTAAAGACAACATGATAATGTACACTCACTGTAAGGACAGTCACAAATGAGGACATCTCACAGTGACTGTCCCTTGTGTGATTGCCACTTTAATGTATTGCTATTCAGCCACATTAATGCTTTTCTTCTTCAACAAATGAGGATAGTCACTCTAAAGACAACATGATAATGTACACTCACTATAAGTGTACATTATCATTTTGTCTTTACAGTGATGGTCCTCCTTCAAGTGGAAATTACACAAGGGATTTTTGTTTTCATTTTTGTTTTCAACAACGCCGTAACCCTCCGCGAAATCACATCGGGATATAAGGGCAAAAAAAACAAGAACGTTGTCATTTGTATTTTCAACAGCACCGAGAGAGATAAACAAACTTAAAACTCAGACTTAAGAAAGATGAAGGCAATGCTTCAAAAGGTCGATGCCCTAAACATGGGAAAACACAATACCACCATTAAATGATGCCCTAGTCACCGTATTAATGCTACCAGCTCTGTACCAGTATGTTGACTGCTCACTTTCATCCTGTGATAAAGGTAACTTCATTAATCATACTTGAAATGGCAGCATACAAACTAAAGCTACTATGTGTCGTGGTCCAAACGGGCCCATAAATGTGGTTGAATAGTAATACATTCAAGTGGCAATTACACAAGGGACAGTCACTGTGAGATGTCCTCATGTGTGACTGTCCTTGTCACAAATGAGGACATCTCACAGTGACTGTCCCTTGTGTAATTGCCACTTGAATGAGGACAGTCACTGTAAAGACAACATGATAATGTACACAAGTACCGTGAAGGTAGTCGCAAGTTAGGGCTGTTTCATTGCATACCCGAAACAATGAAGACGTTACGGTCCACAAAATGTTTGTGCTTGAAAGATGAACAAATAAAATTAAACTTCTAAATAACCAAAGCCGCTAACAATAAATTCAACACAGATATGTCCTCATTTCTGGGTATTTTAGCTCTGTAACAGCTGAATACCAGATTACATAATAATGACAAAAGAAAAATAAACCCAACATACTCAGAAATTGTAGCTTTGATTTCACGGAGGCAATCTCTCTCAGCGCTGTTGAAAATACAAATGACAACATTTCTCTACATTATCATGTTGTCTTTACAGTGACTGTCCCTTGTGTAATTGCCACTTGAAGGAGGACAGTCACTGTAAAGACAACATGATAATGTACACTTACAGTGAGTGTACATTATCATGTTGTCCTTAGAGTGACTATCCTCATTTGTTGAAGAAGAAAAGCATTAATGTGGCTGAATAGCAATACATTCAAGTGGCAATTACACAAGGGACAGTCACTATGAGATGTCCTCATTTGTGACTATCCTTACAGTGAGTGTACATTATCATGTTGTCTTTAGAGTGACTGTCCTCATTTGTTGAAGAAGAAAAGCATTAATGTGGTTCAATAGCAATACATTCAAGTGGCAATTACACAAGGGACAATGTCATGAGCCGTGACATATTGAACTTAGTATAATAATAAAATGATTAGATGATATATAATAATCTATTATTAACGGTATATAACAATAATATATAATTATTATCAAAAGATAATAATAATATATAGTTAGCATAATAAGTAATATGTTAATTAAATAATATTAAAATATTAATAAATAATATAATTATGATTATAATTATAATATAAATTAATAATAAATAATTATTAATAAATTATATATATTATATTATAATAATATATTAAGTAATAATATTAAATCAATTATTGATATAATAATTTTAATATATAAATAATATTAATAAACCTCTCAATATAAAACAATATGTTATCACTATAATAATATTTATTATAATATTATTAATATTACTAACATCATTAATTATAATATTTAATAATAACAATAACATTAATAATAATAATAATAATAATAAGGTTTAAAGCAATATCGAATATCTGTAATCGATATACATCTACATTAAACATCTGCATTATCTATCACGATGAGGAATGAAGAAGTGATACAACAATCACTAGTCATTACACATCGATACCATGAGAGGATGATTAATGAACCAAATACTATGAAGTCAAGATCAACATGATATGAATAAGGGATAGGTCGCTATGTGTTTCAGAAGATGTATTGATAAGCAAGAAGGATAACCATTCATATATTATAAATAATCATTAATTGCACAAGTTTAGACAATGACATATCCGATAAAGCAATATCAAACATGAAGACCCGCTAGCAAATATGCACCATCACTTCCTATGTTATCATGACAATAACATAAACTAGATTGAATTCTACTATCTATATCAATAGACACCACATAGGAGGATATCGACTAAAGGATTGAAAGATTATCGATTGTCTGAGATAAACCACATCTTGTAGAAACACAAAAGCATCAGTGATTATATCACAAGCTATTGATGAATGAGGCATCAGTCATGGATAATAAGTACAATGTATCCTTAAGTATTAATAGGAATGGAAGTCAATTTGAAGATCAAACTCCATTACCAGCAATCAACCAATAAATGGACAATTATCAGAAAATGATATCGACTTATATTAGAGTAGAAAGATTGGATATAATCATAACAATATGGGATAAGGCAAGAGTTAATATCGATTGACTAAATACTAATGATAGTTAGACCAAACTAATACAAACACAATGGATGTTAACTACTGGTTGCACTACCAATTAGGGAAGATTACCTTCATAAAAAGATTTGATATTGAGTCAATTTGGGAGTTATCTATGATCGGAAAATAATGAAATAATATTATTTGAACTGTCGGATTATGGAAAGGTGTGATTAACAAAGGGACATGGAGGAAGAAACAAGACACATCTCATTCATAGCATCTCTTCATTTGTTAAAGACAATATAAGAATGCATTCTCGTCAGTCACTCAAGGCATCATTAGAACTTTATTTACTTATCCATATTTGGATATACTCAATAGAGCATCTGCCTTTGGCAGTTTGGTTTCAAGTTTATCATTGCAGATCAGAGACAGCACCATGATTGCACAGATAGAAAGGATAGTCAGAAACAGCATCAATATTTGAAGTTGCAAGCATATAATTTAGAATCTGAAATAGCAACATATCACTCATAGCGATATTACACATTTGCATAATTACATCATCATATCAGACACAGCAAATACATTGCTGTAAGCAATACTTATTGATTGTATATCGATATTGTTTATATCAGACATAGCATCATTATACTATCACTATAAGTGATAGGAAACATCATATTCATAGCATATTTCATATCATTATATCCGACAATGCTATTAAACATATTGGTATCAATATCATCTTGCACACATATTGTGATTGAATCTGAAATAGCGGTTGATATCTTAAGTAACCTCCATTACTTAGTTTAATTGTAAGTATCTGATAGAGTAAGTCTGAGAAGTGGAGTAATTTTTCCTATTTTCCAAGTTAGCCAAAAAGGGGACATTACAGACAATCACTGTGAGATGTCCTCATGTGTGACTGTCCTTGTCACAAATGAGGACATCTCACAATGACTGTCACTTGTGTAATTCAAGCGGCAATTACACAAGGTACAGTCACTGTGAGATGTCCTCATTTGTGACTGTCCTTACAGTGAGTGTACATTATCATGTTGTCTTTAGAGTGACTGTCCTCATTTGTTGAAGAAGAAAAGCATTAATGTGGTTCAATAGCAATACATTCAAGTGACAATTACACTAGGGACAATCACTGTGAGATGTCCTCATGTGTGACTATCCTTGTCACAAATGAGGACATCTCACAATGACTGTCCCTTATGTAATTCAAGCAAAAATTACACAAGGGACAGTCACTGTGAGATGTCCTCGTTTGTGACTGTCCTTACAGTGAGTGTACATTATCATGTTGTCTTTAGAGTGACTGTCCTCATTTGTTGAAGAAGAAAAGAATTAATGTGGTTCAATAGCAATACATTCAAGTGGCAATTACACAAGGGACAATCACTGTGAGATGTCCTCATGTGTGACTATCCTTGTCACAAATGAGGACATCTCACAATGACTGTCCCTTGTGTAATTCAAGCAGCAATTACACAAGGGACAGTCACTGTGAGATGTCCTCATTTGTGACTATCCTTATAGTGAGTGTACATTATCATGTTGTCTTTAGAGTGACTATCCTCATTTGTTGAAGAAGAAAAGCATTAATGTGGTTCAATAGCAATACATTCAAGCAGCAATTACACAAGGGACAGTCACTGTGAGATGTCCTCATTTGTGACTGTCCTTACAGTGAGTGTACATTATCATGTTGTCTTTAGAGTGACTGTCCTCATTTGTTGAAGAAGAAAAGCATTAATGTGGTTCAATAGCAATACATTCAAGTGGAAATTACACAAGGGACAATCACTATGAGATGTCCTCATGTGTGACTGTCCTTGTCACAAATGAGGACATCTCACAATGACTGTCCCTTGTGTAATTCAAGCAGCAATTACACAAGGGACAGTCACTGTGAGATGTCCTCATTTGTGACTATCCTTACAGTGAGTGTACATTATCATGTTGTCTTTAGAGTGACTGTCCTCATTTGTTGAAGAAGAAAAGAATTAATGTGGTTCAATAGCAATACATTCAAGCGGCAATTACACAAGGGACAGTCACTGTGAGATGTCCTCATTTGTGACTGTCCTTACAGTGAGTGTACATTATCATGTTGTCTTCAGAGTGACTGTCCTCATTTGTTGAAGAAGAAAAGCATTAATGTGGTTCAATAGCAATACATTCAAGTGGCAATTACACAAGGGACAATCGATCACTGTGAGATGTCCTCATGTGTGACCTTTGTGAAGGCAAGTGCCAATTTGTACCCAAGTTACCAATATTGTGGCAAAAGTGGGAATGAAGCATTTAGGGGTCAAATTGGGAAAAGAAGTGTAGAAGTGGCCTATGTGAGGTCTAAATAGCCTAACTAAGTCATGGTTAGGGTCTTATGGTGTTTGAACAATAAGTTTTGAACCAAAATCCCAAAGGTTGTAACAAGTTGTCAATGTTGGCATTCACAACATTGACAACATTTGTGCAAGGGAGCATTTTCGAGTAAGATGGTTATGTAACTATATGAAACCATTGAATTAGGCATCAGATCAACTATAAGAGGCCTCCATTGATCTGTGCAAAAGGTTGGGGGGAAAAACATTTGGAATTAAGAAGATTTGTAGAGTAACACGGTTTTAGTGAATTCTTGAGTTTTTTTGTTTCTTTGTTTTCAATTGATTAATGGATTAGATAGCTCGCAGTGTCTATTGGAAAAGTTAGTACAAGTTGTTTTTTTATTCTGTGTTGTGTTTTTTTTGAGTTTTGAAGCATTCCAACTAGTTTGTTAATTCTTTTGTTAAGTACCCTATCATTGGTTTGAACCAGGCAGGTTGAACAAATGGAGTCTTAGCTCATCATTCCATTGTCAATTTTGTACGGGCTCTTGGAATGGGTGAGGAGACTCCATGTACTATATGTTTGGAAGGAGGGGCCCTGGGAAGCTCATTTTCTATGTTTGCAATGATGTCCTAGGTGAGTCAGTTGAGCACAGTTAGGGATGACAAATCATTACAAGAAGATTACAACAAGTTGAATGCATTGGTTGCTTCAACTAAAATCTCATGGAGAGGTAGACACACATCTAAAGAAGCCCCAAGTCAAATTAGAAGATTGGGTGAGTTTCTTTGGTTGCTAAGAAAACAAACTCTTAGTCAGACTGTCCAAGTTGTGTCAAAATACTTGTTTTCAGGCATGGCTGTAGCAGTTGGTGTACAAAAAATCTAGGAGGAGAAGACCTTAGATATCTTGGAGTTCTCAATAAAGGGCATCTAAATCCTAAGCCCTTTAGGTGGCTTAATATAAACAAAAAGGCTTGACAAAGGCCTAATTGCTAGCAGCCTATTTTTGGGTGCAATTGGCATGGTTTGATGAACCGGATTGAAGTACTGATGAAAAGTATAGGTGAAGGAGTAATATTGAAACCAATAGAGGTCCTAGTGGCCAGCCTCTCCATGGAGTAAAGTTCTAGTTGAATGTGTTTCAATTTGTGAAGACAAGACTAGGAGTGTCCTAGTAGCTAGATTGGTATTGAGCAGAGTTCGTTGTATTTCTTGTTGGTGTGCACTAGTTG
Organism: Chamaecyparis obtusa; assembly: GCA_027943335.1. Taxonomy (NCBI): domain Eukaryota; kingdom Viridiplantae; phylum Streptophyta; class Pinopsida; order Cupressales; family Cupressaceae; genus Chamaecyparis; species Chamaecyparis obtusa. Next base: position 57,315 of record BSBK01010091.1, read on the forward strand.
AAGGAGTGGGATCTTGGGTAGAGATACCTAAAGAGTGTAGGGATAGTTAAGTACCCTATCAAGTCAAAACATTGGCCTAAAGAGACCCTGGTGAAGGATAGGGAGTGAGCAAGACAAAGTGTTACATCATTTAACAAGATCATTTTTTGGTAATTGTGTACATTATCATGTTGTCTTTACAGTGACTGTCCTCATTTGTTGAAGAAGAAAAGCATTAATGTGGTTCAATAGCAATACATTCAAGTGGAAATTACACAAGGGAATATCACTATGAGATGTCCTAAGTGTGACTGTCCTTGTCACAAATGAGGACATCTCACAGTGACTGTCCCTTGTGTAATTGCCACTTGAATGAGGACAGTCACTGTAAAGACAACATGATAATGTACACAAGTACTGTGAAGGTAGTCGCAAGTTAGGGCTGTTTCATTGCATACCCGAAACAATGAAGACATTACAGTCCACAAAACGTTTGTGCTTGAAAGATGAACAAATAAAATTAAACTTCTAAATAACCAAAGCCGCTAACAATAAATTCAACACAGATATGTCCTCATTTCTGGGTATTTTAGCTCTCTAACAGCTGAATACCAGATTACATAATAATGACAAAAGAAAAATAAACCCAACGTACTCAGAAATTGTAGCTATGATTTCACGGAGGGAATCTCTCTTGGCACTATTGAAAACACAAATGACAATGTTCTTGTTTTTTTTGCCCTTATATCCCGATGTGATTTCGCAGAGGGTTACGGTGCTGTTGAAAACACAAATGACAACGTTCCTTTTTTTTTTGCCCTTATATCCCGACAACATCGCAATTGCAAGTTAGGGCTGTTTCACTGCATACCCGAAACAATGAAGACGTTACGGTCCACAAAACATTTGTGCTTGAAAGATGAACAAATAAAATTAAACTTCTAAATAACCAAAGCCGCTAACAATAAATTCAACATAGATATGTCCTCATTTTTGTGTATTTTAGCTCTCTAACAGCTGAATACCAGATTACATAATAATGACAAAAGAAAAATAAACCCAACGTACTCAGAAATTGTAGCTGTGATTTCGCGGAGGGTTACGGCACTGTTGAAAACACAAATGACAACGTTCTTGTTTTTTTTGCCCTTATATCCCGATGTGATTTCGCGGAGGGTTATGACGCTGTTGAAAACACAAATGACAACGTTCTTTTTTTTTTTGCCCTTATATCCTGATGTGATTTTGCAGAGGGTTACGGCGCTATTGAAAACACAAATGACAACGTTCCCTTTTTTTTTGTCCTTATATCCCGACAACGTCACAATGGCGACGTTGCCAAATGTATTGTCATCGCAATTGCGATGGTGTCGGGCTATATTTGTAAAAAAAAAGCCAAAACCGCATGACATTTGCCTGTCGTCGCAAATTGCCGTTGCAATTTCACCCCAAATGTATTAGTGTTTAAGCCCCCAAGTAAGGGTATTTGTTTAGGATAAACATGCGGTTTACAATAAAGAAAAATATTGTAACCCATGATGTTAATCTCCTGAAAAAGAGAAGACTCTTATGTAAGCCAACAACTCCATCCGAGAAAGGATATCATCTAATAAACAAAGACCGCATAACCTAGAGAAAGTGAATCCTTAGAAAGGAACCAAAGATTGAGAAATGAAACTTTTCTACCCAAGGGTAAAGGCAAGGGAAAAGATAACCATATGCATTGAAATATCCTTTATAATAGACACGCACTTTCAAGAAAGCGTAAGAATGCCACTTAGGATGTAAATCTCCATAAAAAGACAAAATCCTTACATAAAACAACAAATACATGCAAGAAAGGACATCATATTATAAAAGAATCAAGTCCACAAGGGATATTGGATCTATTGGAAATGAAGATAAAAATAGGAAGTAGGATCAAGTATACATACCTTCCCTATTGCTAGGTAAGGGAATATTTGACAAAGGATGATACATTATAATCCCTAAATGAAAGTTCATTTTTAATTGACTCGTATTTTAAAGAAAGAATAAGGTTGCAACTTGAGAAGCAAATCTCCTAAAATAGAGAAGATCCTTACATAAAACAACAAAATCATATAGGAATGAATATCATATTATAAACTAAATGAGCCAACAACAAGAGAAAATGGGTCCTTGTGATAGGAGAATGAAATAGTACCCTTTCACACTAAGTGAGGAGACAAGGAATAAGCACTATTATGTTTCTAACAAATTATGATTTCACCTAAAATTGTACCACCATAAATGAAAATGAGCCTTCAAATTATAGGCTAGCAATGTCACATAGTAAGGAGAAACATAATAGGAATGTAGATGTTATTTAGAATGGTGATGAACAAGGTGCCATTAATTGTTACAAGTCATTTGAATCATACTACAATCGATTAATTCTTGAGGTTTACACTTAAAATTATAACATTCATTAGTCTTATGGCCACAAATTTGATGATACATACAAATGGAATAATTATATTGTTTCTTTTGGTATTTTTTTCATTTGTTTTTCATAGGAAGATTAATTAAGTTGGATTTAAGAAGGTCAAAAAAATTAATCCCTTTTTGTGATGAGAAATTAGGAAAAGAATGTATAAATTTATTTTTAAAGAGAAATGAGAAGTTTGGAAACCTAGAGTTTATTTTTAAAAATGTTATATAGATATCTCATGAGTTTTCAATGCCTTATTTTACACATGATATACCATATCCATCAGGAAAGTTTTATATATAAAAAATATAAGGGTCTCTTTTAGGTGGAACTGGGTTGAAGATAAAGAGGCCCAATCAATATCCATACATGTGTCAGAATAAGGTATTTGGTTCCCAAATTCAAGGAGTTTATCTTTGCTATAGGAGGTTGGTGTGAAGTCTAAAGTTCCCAAATCATCATCTTCAAGAGTTGATGGTTTGTTTCTCATATTGGAGAAAGAATTAAAAAAGGAGTTGGACATGACATATGAATAATGTTGACTTTAGTAGCAAGCTTATGTGCAAGGTTGGATTTGCAAAAGGGAGGACATCAAGGTTATTATTATACAAGAATTAATCTATGAAAAATATATAATTTTTATGTCTCTTTTATTAATGAATGAAAAAATTAAAATGAAAATAGGAAATAAATGCATAAAATGTAACAATGAAATACACACAAAGAAGATCGAGACACCAAATAAAAACTGGAAACGTTATGAGTTGGGTTTAGCCAAATGTACAATAGGTGAACCATAAAATGTAGCAAAGATGTGATTTAAATAGTGATTCATGCAATGCCTACAAAGTAGATCTAGACACCAAATAAGAAGTATGTAAGAATAGTCAAGTTCACCAAAATGTACAATAGGAATTGGGAAGCAATGCAAATAGGTAGACTACTTCTCTTTTTAGAGATTGTACATTCAGAAGAAAGATGCTCAACTAGGCTCAAGAGGAGGCTGAAGGACTTCCTGGAAAAATGATCCTTTACTAAATATGTAATGATGAAAATGCAATGTAGATGAAAAATTAGAAACGTTACCAAATAAAAGGAAATAATAAATTGATATAGATTGATAGAGAGATGAAATATACATAATAGAAATCAGAAAGTAGATCTGGCCTATTGATGAAACTTGGGAATAAAATGTAGGGCACAAGACGACAATAGTGATTTGTACTTGGTATTTTGACTGATTGTTTTTGGGTATCTAGGTAAGTGCACCAAGATGGTGTGCAAAAAGGGGGGTACAAGTGGCCACGTTCTTTCTGAAATCATATAAACTTGAACTTGGAAGAAAAATTTGATAGTTATGAACTCAAATCTAGAATATGTGCAAAAAACAAGAATTCTAGTACTTTCGATCTACTTTAAACTACTAAAGATTTTTAAAAATGGATAAGTTTAAGAGGGTCTAATCCTTTGCATATGAAAAATAGGTTTTTGAATTTTTTAGAAAAACATAACATAGTGTCTATCGTGCGCAAAAAAAAAAGATATAGTTATATTTAGTATTTTGAAAAACCCTTTGGTAGAAAGATAGATAAGAGTGAGAGATATAATTTTCATATTTTTTTGCAATTTTATGTTGAATATTTTATTTTTTAGGATTTTTTGAAGTGGGTGCACTTTGAAAATTAGTTGTATGTTCGTGTGCTAGACATAACTTACAAAAAAATAATTGAAAATGCAAACTTTCTTTTCTAAAAGTGCATAGAATCTAGTTTAGAACAATAATATGTAATTTTTTTAAAATTTGATCAAGCATATCAAAATTTAGTATGAAAATGGTACATATATATCTGTGAGAACTTTTTTGCACACCATTTTCATGCGCTTACCCATCTTCTGATAGTTTTTTATCTTTTTGAATCTTGTTTGATAGATATACTTTACGTAGAAAAGACATGGACATACCTACATTGCAAAATTGAAACACTAGGCTGCAATTAAATATATGAGGATATGGATAAAGTTTACAAGCTACATTATGGGACATACAACCAAGGTTTTGAACATTTAGGGAAGATTGACCTAATGAAGTAGATCTTTCATGTTGACTTTGACAACATGGAATCGATAAGATTTATACTAAGTAGGTTCCATAATGGTAAACTCTGGATTGGGGATCAACCTATAGAGATAACAGATGCAATTATCCATAACTTAACTAGCCTAAGCATGACTGGAATCAATCCTATATCAAAAAAAAAGTTAAGAAGCTTGTGGAAAAGAACACAGAGGCAGAGTATAATGGAAGAAGCATGAGAGTTCACACAATAAAGAAAACATATGTGAGATTGTTGAGAAAGATCTTAGATTATAATATGATTGACACTCAATATCTAATTCTATTTTTGTGGGCTTTGTTCATGAAGCCTATAAGATAGTGATTGATAGGGAAGATTTAAATCTTTGTGAGATATTCATAAATCAATTGACTGATAATTTTAGGAGGATCAAACAAGATAAACCATTTAGACTTAGATCATATCTTGTATATTTATTATTCTAGCTTACCAAAACATTTCCTACATTGCCTACATCTGAATGGGATTCATATATATGCACAATGGAGAAAGTTAGCAACTATTATAGAAGGAATCTTAAGGAGAGAATTGAAAGTGCCATTACTAGAATAATGAAAGCATTTCAGAATCAGATGAAACAAAGATTCAGAGTTTCACCCTCTATAGCTGACAAGTATAACAATGAAATTTTCATCATGGCCAAAACTGATAACACATGTTTAGAGACAATTGATCCTAGAATTCACTTTATCAAACCTTTGGACTATGAAGTTTTAGATGCTTTATTGGAAGAATGTATTGATATTTTATTAAAATTAGAAAAAGATGAAGATAGTCCTAGATGGGGGACTTGTGAAGAAAGGTTTAATGAAATCAAAGGGAAAGAAGAATATTCTGCAGTAAAGAAGAAGATAGATAAAATCATGGATAAGATAACTAAAGAGTTAGGTATGTCTAATGAATAATGGCAAGACACAAAGCATTCAACAAAGTTAATGAGTGGAGGATCAAATATAATATCATCTCAACCTATTACAGTAGCGGGGCCTTCACAAATATCAACACCAAAAAAACCATTACTAGCAACAAGTATATCAGATGTAGAAATAATTCATGTGTAACCAAGCCCATCATCATCACCAGTCACAAAGAGATCGACAAGAATATGTCCTACAACTAAAAGAGTTAGGTATGTCTAATGAATAATGGCAAGACACAAAGCATTCAATGAAGTTAATGAGTGGAGGATCAAATATAATATCATCTCAACCTATTACGGTAGTGGGGCCTTCACAAATATCAACACCAAAAACACCATTACTAGCAACAAGTATATCAGATGTAGAAATAATTCATGTGCAACCAAGCCCATCATCATCACCAGTCACAAAGAGATCGACAAGAATATGTCCTACAACTAAAAGAGTGAAAGTGAAAATAGAACTAGTTGTTACCTCTCCTAGAAGACCTACTAGACAAAAGGCTATGGCACAAAAACCTACAAAAAAGAAGTGTAAGGTAATTTACACTAAGGACTCAGATGAAGAAGAAGAGGAAGAAGAGGAAGATAAAACTGAATAGTATATTGAATAGGGAAAAGAAGATAAGAATAAAGAAAATGTCGCTAAATAGAGCACACCTTCTACTAGCACAAGGAAAGGTTGGAAACATGAACTTGGGAAATTAAACAATAGAATACTAAAAGAAGGTAAACTTGATCATAAAAAATAATTTGATAGATATGACCTTAATCAAAAGATAGCTTTAGAAATTATAATATTGACTTATCTTTTGGAGTATAAAAGAGAACTTATAGAAATTTAGGGAAGCATACCTAGATAACTCTATGAAAGATTAGAAGTGAGGAAGGATAGAGCAAAGGAAGAAGATTTGAAGTTAAGAAATGATGTAGTATGAAAACTCAGTCCAAATATCACATCTAAAAATAATTAAAGAAGGACGGATAATTCCCTAAGGAGCAAGAAAATAATGAATTTATTCATGTTGGGAAAATACATTGAAATTACCATAGAGACTGAAAAAATAGAAAATGATGGATTGAAGTTGGTTGAAGCTTCAATTCAAGTACCTACAAAGGATGATCAACCAAGTGCATGTAAACAACCAGATTTGATTATTGAAGGAATTGGGATTACACTGGACCCCATCAATGATAAAGAGGACCCATTCAAAGATTAAACAAAGGATATTGGCAATTTGGGCGAGGATATGCAAACTAGTAAACCTGAGCAACAGAAAGAGAAAAGTAAAGAGCAAGAAAGTACTCAACAAGGTGAGCTACAAAAGCAATCAGCTACGTAGACCACTCAAACACTTGAAGAACCCTCTACTACACCTCCCACAATATAGAAAGAGTCAGAGACAAAAGATAAGAATGCAGAATAGAAGAAGGAAGAAAAAAAAAGACAAAAAAAATTATTCGAGCACAAATAGAAAAAGGAAAAGAAAAAGTGGAAACATCTTCATCACATGATGATCTTTCAGATTTACTCAAAGGAACCATTAAAGTATATGAAATTGTTAGCACTTGCATTTTCAAAAGGTATTGAGGAAACAAAAAGAAAAGTAGAATTAGTAGACAAATGTGTAGATCTAGCACTTGACAAGCTACAAAAAATATTACCATATCAAATTCAATTTGTTGAGCATGAGAAGGAGAAGAAGCTAGAAAAAGTTATTGAAGAATTTGATGCACAATGTTCTTCATTAAAATAAATAGAAAATACAACAGCTCAAACATAGTAAATTATTCATCAAGTTAAATGAGAACATCAAGAAAGACTTGGAACACTTAGATAAGTGCATAAAGTATATAAGATCCAAAATTTTAGAAGGGAAATATATTTTTCCTGAGTCTTCAAGGGCACACAAACACATTTTTAGTACAACAAATACCATAGCAGCCAAAGAAAAGGAAATAGATGATATGATTGAGCATATAAAGAGCAATGAGGTAAGGAAAATTGATAAGGAAAATAAGATAAACCAAACATATGAAAAGTTGATTACTCTCCATCAAAACAAGGATGTTCTATTGAAGATATTCAACTTATTTAGAGGCCAATTATCCACAAAAACTGATATATTGCTAAAATAACTTGATAATTTGATAGTAGCATGGACAACTTTTGGGAAATTTGCATTTATAAATCTGACAGGAGAAGAAGTAACAACTTATGGATTGTGCGGGTCACTTGGAAAAGGGTTAACAATGAAAAAATCTTGGGACACGTGATTTGCTAATTTGAAGATCATATTTTTGTATTTTATATAACTTATGGGACTGATTCATCAACCACCACAAATATCACAACCATGAAGGATACAAATGAAGGTAAAATTTTGACATATATATAGACTTTTTACCCTACCTTTGTCATTGATGTTAAAGGGGGAGAGGTAGACAGAACAATTACATAATGAAATGTATAGGAGCATATAGAAAGGGGGAGTACAGTATGTATAAGATGATAAACATATAGATGATCCACAATGTTTTCACAGGCCAATTTTGAAGATTTTGTAACTATGCATACTTAGCCAATTTTTCATATGTTGCCATCAATGCCAAAGGGGGAGATTGTTGGAAATTTGGTTAAGAGGATATGATAGGGTTATCATTAATGGAGACATACAAATATATTTTATATAGATGTAATCATCTATGAAGCATGTATAGTTATAGTTGATGTTTTGATAAGGAATACTTAGAAAATTATCTAAGTATAAGGCAGTTTATAGTGAGCAGGAACAAAGATATATTTAGCAAGGTTTATTGTTGATAGTTGGACTTTAAGTGAGATTTACTATAAATTATATGGACATCATTGATGATGTGTAAAATTATGCTAAAGAAGTTACTATGTTTTAGTTATGTTTTTTGAGGTCTTCCTAAGACAACTCACATATCGCAGAAACATGGCAAGTTAGAGTATATCAAGTTTTTGGCTAACAAGTTATTTTTTATTATAAAATTAATTTATGGATTTGTTTGGTATGACATCCTAGATGTCCATCCTAATAGGGGAGAATGAGATATTAAATTTTTGGTAATGTGTAATTAAGTTAAAGGCTAACTGGATGATGAGAAATGTATAAATTAAGGTACTTTGGCTAAGTGAGGTTGCTGATTGTATTGTAATAATATGATTGATATATCTGCACTTTGTATGATATGTATAGATGTGAATTTTATAATCAGAGAAGAGTAGGAAAATTTTATTTTTGATTTTATACAAGCACCTAAGAGGACTGATTAGATATTGATGCTATCAACAATAGTTAAATTTTTGTATTTAGACTTGCTAAGTTGTATATGTATTGTATGTGCAGTGAGAACATTGTATAAGTAGTGAGCTTTAATTTTGTATTGTATGTTTGACTCCTCACAGGGTCAAAGGCTTTTATCAAGGCCTAGTCCTCTCATAGGGATTGATACACTATACGAATGTAACGGAATCCTCATAGGGTCAATATCTTTTACAAGATACTTTTGATTAGTGGATCATTTTGTCGGTACGATCCTTGTTGGAGATTTTCCAGCAAGCCAGTGCTCACTGTATGTTTGTCACTGATGACAACATATGGTAAGTAGCATGTGTGAAAGAATTATGTAGTAATATTTGACTATATGTAGCATGGACATGTTATCAACATGATATCATGGACGTATAGATTAATTGTTAGTATAGACAGTTATGTAACAGCTTGTGTCAGCAGTGTTCCTGACAGAGTTATAGGTAATGTTCTATGAGTGATTGTCCGTACAGTTATCATGGAGCCTTGCACATTTGCATATGTGATGGAGACATGTTAGTGTTGTTACATTCATAGACACAGAGTCTGATGTGCAGTAGAAGTGAAGTTATGTAGTCACTATTCACCAATTGCAGTTTCCTATGTTTATCCACAAGAGCCAACAGTGATTATATTGGTACAGGAGTTGCACCTATCATTTTGATATACGTGCTTGGATTAATGATTGGAGAAGAGTTAAGAATGTTTGGTTAAGAGCGCATGATGTAATTCAGCTTGAGGAGAAAGCATCAGTTAATTTGGTAGAGCCAACAGTGTGTAGAGTGTGTCTACACTTATTGATTTAAACAGGTCCCAGTTTGTGTTGTGTGCTTAGTAGAGCCGACTAAGATGTTATTGAAGAGTGTTATTGTTTCTCTAATATGATTTCAAGGTGGTTCTAATAGGCTGACTTGATTATATCATTTAGAGGAAAGATACTTATAGTTGGTCATTTGTGATCGCTAGAAGTATGGCATGAAGATGAAAGATTAGAGCAGAGCAGAGAGTGAGAAGTATTATGTCATCAAGAAGAGGTCTATGTGATAGAGAAGATAGAGTGTGCTATTCATTGGAACTAATCAAGACATCAGGTCTACCTTGCAGTTCACCAAGATCCAGATGTAGTGTGTATCTATTATTCAGAAGGTTGCATCCTTCAACCATTTGAGTAGGTGAGCTCTCGAACAATGCATCCTCACCCCTAACAAGGTCAATCATAAAATACTCCTAATAGGGTCCAACCTTTGACCAAGTCACTATACTTATTGCATTGTAAAGATCAACTCCTAACAGGGTTGTAAGATCTTCTAACAAGGATCATTATATACTAGTGCAGTTTATTAGTGGGTGTTAATTCCGACCGGGGTTTTTAGCTATTTGGGTTTCCCTGTAACCAAAATATTGGTGTTGTGTTCAAGTGTTCTTTCATTGTTTTTATGCTCAAAGTTTAAGTATACTTAATTGGATAAAGAATTGAAACTTGTAGATAATTGGTTCACCCCCCCCACCCCCCCCCCCCCCCCCTTCTCAGTTATCTCTTGGGACTATTCTTAACAATCCCCACTAGGGTTTTCCCTTGGCCAGGGTTTCCCTAGTTAACAAAATATGGTGTTATGTGTTTCATTATGTTAAATCTGATTTTAATTTTCATTACTTTACTGTATATTAGTATAAATGTGGTAAATGATATCCATAGTTGGGAAAAAAGTTGTTTAAGCTGTATAACTAATTCACCCCCCTCTCAATTATACCAAGGGATCTTTATTTTCTAACACCTCCTACCTCCATACCTTCCTCATTACCCTCATATAATGTCATCTCTTTCAGATATTCCAATCCTCTTCCCATTCCTTCTAATCCCCCACCAATATCCTTGCATTTTCCTTTGGCTTCCTACAACTTTCCTAGTAAATCCAATATGTCTATGCCTACTATTGCATCTTCTAATCCTACCATTACTAGCTTAGTTCAAACTGTCACCTCTTTGAAACAACAAGTAGCTCAATTTACTCAATCCAAGTACAACTTACCTACATGTGATATTGCTAATTTTCTTTCCTTAGATCTCCTTCATGTTTTTATCCCATAACATATGGAGATACAACATCTTGAGAATTATAATGGTAAGGGTGATCTTATGATTCATGTTAGGAGTTTCCAAACAATCTGTAGTGATTTTTCTCATGACTTTAGTTTCATGACTAAGTCAAGTTCACATGTACTTTTAGGGATAAACCTTTGTAATGGTATTTCTCTTTAACTCCTTACTCGATTAATTCCTTTCCAATTCTCTCTAATGCTTTCATTCAACAATTTCAAAACAACATTGGTTCTCAAATTTCTTTGATTTATTTAATGCATTGTAAGAAAAATATTTTTAAAAAAGTTAGTGACTTTATTGGTAGATTTAAACATTTGTATGCTCAAATTTATTATCATGTGCTTGATCATGATACTCAATGTATTTTTATTTCTAATTTTCAAAAAGACAAATTAGAGATAAGATTCTCCGTACTGAATATACTTCCTTTTCACATCTTTGTGCTATGCTTCACCACTATCAGTTACAAGTGAGACATCTTAAGAGATCTACTCCATTGGCTCCTATTACTATGGATAAGAGTGATGTCGCTATTAATAAAAATAAGTTCTCTAAGCCTAACAACTACATAAAAATTCACAAGTCAACAAACACAGTTGATGATCAAGTGGTTGCTACATCCAAAGGTACAACTACTTTTTCATCTATGTATCATCCTAATCGTAAGTATACTTCTTTATTTGAACCTTCGCATGTGGTGATGATGAATTTCATTAATGCTAATATTCTTAAACTTCCTCCTATCTATCTTATTAACACTACAATACTAATGCCTAAGTAATTTGATCAAAATGCTTTTTGTTAATACCATCATCAACCTGGTCATGATACACAAAGGTGTTATGCTTTGAAGAATTATATTCAAGACCTTATTGATTATAATGCTATATCTATTGATGCTGAGGTTAATAATACATATAAGTCTGTAGCACATCCTTACTAGAATTTTCAAATTTATACTAATCCTTTTCCTTCACATTCAACAAATGTCATTAATCAACCCTCTTCTCTAGTTACCAACATTAGTTATGATGATAAGGTAGAAGAAGATAATCACGTGGTTAATAATGTTGAGTCTCAACCTCAACCTTCACCTTAACCTTCATCTTCTATCACGTTTAATGACTCTAATATGTTTAAAGCACCTAATGGTCCTCTTTACATTACTACTAGGGTTTCTCATATCTCTTCCCATGGTATTTTGACTGATCCCTCTTTCTTCATGAATGTTATCATTGAAGAACATCATTTTAGTAAAGGATTGCATAAGGATACCTATGATACATCTAGTGTTTGGATTCAAACTTGTAATGGTTTTCTTTGTCACCCTCAAGGTTATATTAGTCTTCCTGTCACTATTGCTGGTAAGGTTGTTTACACTACCTTTGTTGTCATTCCTGCTTCTGATCAATTTCATGATAAGCTTGGCATTCCATGGCTTTCCTCCATGGAATCTATAGCCTCTCCTATTCACAAGTGCATAAAATTTCCCCATAAAGGAGAAGTTATCACCATTAATCATACCATTTACAAAACTTCATGTCCTTGATATTGTGCTAATATAGATTTCTTTTGGCCATCTCTCCCTCAAAAACTACCTAGTCATCCTGATCATCTCTTTCAATACTATCACCAATACAAGGTAGAAAATATTCTTAACCTTAACCTTTCTTAGGTTGCTACTTCTGTAGCTATCTTACCTACCCCACCTGTTCATTTTCCTATTATTCCTCAACCCGTAGTTGTTCCCTCCACAAAACCTATGATTGTGAAATCGAATCCTTCAAATTTATCTTGTAAAACCATTCATAACCAACATGCTCATTAGCATCACAAGAACCCTCAGGCTAAGGCTAAGGCTCATGCTCTTTCTTCTCACAATGAGATGTACTCTCAAACTTTGCCTTCCTTTGATCAAGCTATGCTTGAGCCTTTAAAAGAAGTTAACCATTTAAATAAAAATATGAAAATAGATATCGCATTTTTGGCTAACAAGTTATTTTTTATTGTCAAAGTAAATTTATGGATTAGTTGGGACGAAATCCTAGATGTCAATCCTAAGATGAAAAAATGAGATATTAATTTTTGGTAATGTATAATTAAGTTAAAGACTGATTCGATAAAGAGAAAGGTATAAAGGAAGGAACATTGTTTAAGCGAGATCTCCAATCGTATTGTAATGATAGGATTGATATATGCACACTTTGTATATTATGTATAGATATGAATTTAAGGATCAGAGTAGAGAAGGATAGTTGCATGTTTGATTTTATGTGAGCACCTAAAATGACTGATTAGATATTGAAGATATCAATAGCAGTCAAAGTTTTGTATTTAGACTTGCGAAGTTGTATATATATATATATATATATATATATATATATATAGTACATGTGCAGTGAGCACCTTGTATAAGAAGTGAGATCAAATTTTTGTATTGTATATTTGACTCCTCACAAGGTCAATATCTTTCACAATATATTTTTTATTAGTGGAGTATTTTGTGGTTACCATCCCCAACGGGGTTTTCCCTTGGCCAGGGTTTCCCTAGTTAACAAAATATGGTGTTATGTGTTTGATTATGTTAATCTTGATTTTACTTTTCAGTACTTTACTATATGCATGCATAAAAGTAGTAATTGATATCCATAGTTGGACATAAAGTTGTTTAAGCTATATAACTGATTCACCTCCCCTCTCAATTATATCAAGGGATCTTTACTTTCTAACAATTGGTACTAGAGCCTCAAGTTCTTGAGGGATAACTCTAACAACTTGAAGGAAATTACCATGGATTCAAGGTATGTTCAGAAAAATGTTGAGGAAACTTTTGAATAATTAGATCAAGTGATTAAGGAAAGAGACATATTAAAGAACAAGTGGAGAGATACACAAGATTACAATCAGAAGTTAATAGATCAACTTGAACAATCAAGATAGAAGAGGAACGAGTTACATGATCAAATCAAAGTTTGTGAATCAACTAAGGAGGAGAACAAAGTCTTGAGCTATGAACTTGCTATCATTACACAGAAGACAAGAAAGACACCTAAAGAGCTAAAAATAGATATGGAATTAAAATATGAGAGTATAGATCTGAAATTACAACTTACGAAAGTGACATTTGAACTTGAAGATTCTAGATTAAAGTTTTCAGAACTTGAGAAGTACAATTGTATCATCAAAGGGGAACTTACACAAGCAAAGCAACATATAGAGAAGTTACATTCAAGTACAATAAAGCTTGATGAACAGATCATGGCACAAAGACCTAAACAAGATAAGATATGAATTAGTTACAATGAAGGAGAATCATCAAAGCAATCTGAAATGACTAAAGATCTTGAAGCAATGCAAAAACCATATTTGATACAGAATGAACCTATTCTGATTGAAGAACCTATTCAAACACCAGATCCAGTAAAACAAAAACAAGATAAAATTGAACCATCTAGAAGGAAATTTAATGGAAAGTGTTTTATATGCAATGAATTTGGACATATGAAGGACTACACAGGTAAGTATTCTAAACCCTTTTCTGGTTATTGTTATAATTGTTCTAATTTTGGACATAGAGCTAGAGAATGTAGTAAATCTAGATATGATAGTAGAATGTATGAAAGGACTAACATGAAAGGAAGAATATCAATAAAGGCAAGAAATAGAATTATTGTGTTACAACTGCAACAATTTTGGACACATTGCTAGAGAAAGCAGACTTGAGGTAAACCAGTTTGGAGCTAGACAAGGAAAACGAGTTCTGGAATGTTATGTTTGCAATAATTTGGGACATATAAGAAGATTTTGTAGATTAAATGAAAATAGAAGACCAAAGGATAAAAGATCACTAGATCCTAGAAGAAACATGAACAATAATGAAAGGAATGATCATAATGTGAACAAGAATCAAGTGGATGACCTTAAGAAGACCTTTGTGAAAGAAACGTTACCTACAAGTTCAAAGATTTGGGCTGAAAAGGAGAAGGATATATCAAAGGATAAGAAGACAAAAGATATGTACATCATTATTTTAAAAGCCAAAGTGGACTAGCCACCATAATTATATTTATAATAAATTCATTCAATTACTCATCCATGGAAGAATCAGGAACAAACCCCAAAATTAATGTCATATACATGTACAATATTAATATTGACCGTAATATTTGATTTCCAACATGAAAACCCAGAAATCCCTAAGAGGTATGCAATACTAAACCCATTTACAAAAAAGGGGGTCAAGTACAATTTTTTTTTCAAGGACACCCAATACAATGAAGCCCTATCACTCCTCTATAGCCACAGGAGATGACACACACCTCCGCAAATCATATGCTCGTTCCCACCCAATAGGAGGAGACAGAGGGAATTCTGACACCTAGTCATCAAGCTCCTTAGCTGAGCAATTAGGAGATATTTCATTCACTGGCTAGAAGGGAAGAGTAATAGGTGAAAGAGGTAGATTTAAATCAGGAACTAGGTTGGCCAAAATAGAGGACACACCACTAGGTTATGGTGGCAGAGAATGAAGCAATGACAGAGGAGGATGATTCGACAAGCTTAGCAGGTCCAACAATGCATTGGTAGATCTTCAAATATTATCAACTAATTCATTACCAAGAGCCATACCCACAATTTGTAGATTATTAGAAATAATGTGAAAAAATTTCTTCTCCATAGCCCATTTGAAACAATCATAAGCCATGAAATGCTCATGATTGGACATCAGTTCATGACGAGAGAAAACACCACCCACCAAAGCCTTACCAGACCAGAGGTCATAATTATTCAATGTGCTCAAAAGTTTGTTATTCACAATGAACTGAGGGTGAATTGGTCGCAATAAAGAAGATAATATGTTTTGGTTATGATTTTTGAAGTTTTCCTAAGATTACATGTATATCGTAGAAAAAGGGCAAGTTAGAGTATATCAAATTTTTGGCTAACATGTTTAATTTGATTGTAAAAGTAAATTTATGTATTACTTGGGATGCCATCCTACATGCCCATCGTAACACGGAAGACATATATTAACACTTTGGTAACGTATAATTAAGTTAAAGGCCAACTGGATAAAGAGAAGGGTATAAAGGAAGGCACTTTGTTTAAGCAAGATCACCAATTGTATTGTAATGATATGATTGACATATGTGCACTTTGTATGTTATGTCTAGATACAAATTTAATGATCAGAGTAGAGAAGGAGAAGGATATAGAAAAATATTTAAGAAGGCATAATATTCTCATGGAGAAAAGATGAACTCATTAGATCCTGATGAGAAATGCACCTTGAATTAAATATATTACACCTTGAAGATGTAAGCATATCAGAATATCACTAAACCCCTAATTAGTTGAATGGAATTCTGCGCCATTAGGTATAGATTGGAATAGAATAAAGGAAGCTACAATTAACCACACATAAAACAATATTTACATATGTGACTAAGCCGAAGGATGGAAGGCTACTGGCTTAAGGAAACAATTTTTGTTTGTTTGAGAAATTAATGCAGATTCTAATGTTTGGTAAATATAAGGATTTTGATCAATGGATTTTCTAATCATTTACACTTAGAGAGTTTGAGAGCACAAAGGATTTGAATATTTCAAGTTTGGTTGAAGAAATATTGAGCATGTTATCATGAAATCCTAGCACGAGCAGTGAAAGGTATTTATTATTCTTACGAGCTTAATCTATTTATGAATCTTGGATATTCAGTTGTTAAAATAGAAAATCAAGTAGTTGGAGATAGTAGGAATGAGCCTAGATATAATTTGAAGAAAAGAGCTATTACTTCATATTTGGATGATCTGGCGGGAGCCTTTTCACAAATTCCTAGTGATGTATTGTACGTAGAAAATACATGGACATACATAAATTGAAAAATTGAAACAATAGGATACAATGACATATATGATGATATGGATAAAGTTTACAACCTACATGATGGGACATTAAAACAAGGCTTTGAATATTTAGGGTAGATTGACTTAATGAAGGAGATCTTTCATGTTGATTTTGACAATGAGGAATGGATAAGAATTATACTAAGTAGGTTCCATAATGATTAAATATGGATTGGAGATCAACCTATAGAGATAACAGATGAAATTATTCATAATCTAACTGGCCTAAGCATGACTGGAATCAATGATGGAAGAGGCATGAGAGTTTACACAATAAAGAAAATAAATGCGAGATTGTTGAGAAAGATCTTAGGTTAAAAGATGGTTTACACCTCAAGACCTAAACCTATTTCTACGGGCTTTGTTCATGCAACCGATAAGATAGTAATTTATAACAAAGATGTAAATATTTGTGAGATATTCAAAAATCAACTAACTATTAATGTTAGGAGAATCAAACAAGATAAGTATACACCATTTAGACTTGGATCATATCTTGTATATTTACTTTTTCAGCTTACTAGAAAATTTCCTATAATGCCTATATCTGAATGTGATTCAAATAGATGCACAATGGAGAAAGTCAACAACTATTATAGAAAGAATCTTAAGCAAATAATTGAAAGTGACATTACTAGAATGATGAAAGAATTTCAAAATCAGTTGAAACAAAGATTCCATGTTTCACCCTCTATAGTTGACAAGTATAAGAAAGAAACTTCCATCATGGCCAAGACTAATAACATGTGTTTAGAGGCAGTTGAACCTATAATTCACTTTATCAAACCTTTGGAGTATGAAGTTTCAAATGATTTATTAGAAGAAAGCATTGATATTTTATTAAAATAAAAAAAAGATGAAGACAGTCCTAGACGATGGACTTGTGAAGAAAGATTTAATGAAATCAAAGGGAAAGAAGAATATTCTGTAGTAAAGAAGAAGATAGATAAAATCATGGACAAGATAGATAAAGAGGTAGGAATATCTAAGGGAGAATGACATCACACAAAGCATTTAGTGAAGTTAATAAGTGAAGAAGGATAAAATGTAATATCAACTCAACCTATTACAGTAGCAATGCCTTCAGAACTATTAGCACCATCAACACCATTACCAGTAGTAAGTACATCAGATGTAGAAATAATTCATGTGCAACCAATCCCATCATCATCACTAGTCACAAACAGATCAACAAGAATATATCCTATAGCTAAAGGAGTGAAAGTGAAAATAGAACCATCTTTTACATCTTTGAGCAGACCTAAGAGACAAAAGGCTATGAAACATAAACCTACAACAAAGAATCCTAAAGTAATTCATAGTAAGGACTTAGATGAAGAAGAATCGGAAGAAGAGGAAGAGAAAGATGAACAAAAGATTGAACACGACAAATCTAAGATAAGAAGAAAGAAAATATCATTGAATAAAAGATACCTTCTATTGGCACATATAAAGGTTAGAAACTTGACCTTGGGAAACTGAACAATAGAATAATCAAAGAAGGTAATCTTGAGCAGTTGAAATTATTTGATAGATATAACATTGATCAGAAGACAACTCTAGAAATTATAGTATTGACTTATCTTTTGAAATACAAAAGAGCACTTATAGAAATTTAGGGTAGCATACCTAGAGAACTAAATGACAGATTAGAAGTAAGGAAGGATAGAATAAAGGAAGAGGATTTGAAGTTAAGAAATAATGTAGTAAGGAAACTCAATTCCAATATCTCAGAAGAACAATTAAAGAAGGTACTTAGCATCATGGATAATTCCCAAAGGAGAAAGAAAAGAATGAATTTATTCATGTTGGGAAAATACATTAAAATGATCAAAGAGACTAAAAAAATAGCTAAATATGTATTGAAGAAGTTGGATAAAGCTTCAATTCAAATACCTACAAAGGATGATCAGCCAAGTACTAGTGAACAACCAGATTTCATTATTGAAGGAGTTGAGATTAGATTGAACCCCATCAATGATAAAGAGGACCCATTTAAAGATCAAACACATGATGTTGATAATTTGGGAAATGATATGCAAATCAGTGAAGTTAACCAGTAGGAAGATGAGATTAAAGAGAAAGAAGATGCTTAGCGAGGTGAGATAAAACAACAATTAGCTACATAAACCACTCAAGAATCAGAGATACAAGATAAGAGTGCATAACAGAAGAAGGAAGAAACATAGAAGACAAAACAATTAATTCCAATACAAATAGTTCAAAAGGTACAGAAAAAGTGGAAACATCTTCATCACATGATGATCTTTCACATTTACTCAAAGGAATTATAGATTCATTAAAGTATATAGAATTGTCAACACTTGCATTTTCAAAAGGTATCAAGGAAACAAAGAGAAACAAAGAACTAGCAGACAAATGTATAGATCTAGCACTTGATAGACTACAAAAAACATTACCATATCAAATTCAATTTGTTGAGCATAAGAAAGAGAAGAAATTAGAAAAAGTTATTGAAGAATTTAATGCACAATTTTCTTCACTAAAAGAAACAACAAAGACAATAACTCAAATAGAATATGAATCACAGTTTTTGAACAAGTTAAATGAGAACATCAAGAAAGACTTTGAACACTTAGAAAAATGCATAAAGGATATAAGTTTCAAAATTTTAGAAGGGAAAGATATTTTTGCTAAGTGTGCAAGGGCACACAAACACATTTTTAGTACAACAAATACCAGAGCAGTCAAATAAAAGGAAATAGATGATGTGGATGAGTAGGTAAAGAGAAATGAGGTAAGGATAATTGATGGGGAAAATAAGATAAACTAAGCATATGAAGAGTTGGCTACTCTCCATCAAAAAAAGGACATGCTATTAAAGAGATTAAGCCTATTTAGAGGCCAATTATCCACAAAGATTGATCTATTGCAGAAAGAACTTGATGACTTGATAGTAGCAAGGATAACTTTTGGGAAATTTGCATTAATATTTATAATAGGAGAAGAAGTGACAACTTATGGATTGTGTGGGTCACTTGGAAAAGGGTTAACAATGAAGAACTCTTCGGACACATAATTTGCCAATTTTAAGATAAGATTTGTGGATTGTATGCAATTTATGGGATTCATTCAGCCACCTCCACAAATCTCACATCCATGAAGGATACAAATGAAGGTAAGAAGAAATTTTTTGACATGTATATAGACCTTTTTGTTGGCATTAAACAGAATTGCCACTAGTGACAACACTTATTTGCATTCTGGGTCCAAACCGAGCAGACAGTGCAAACCGAGCAGACAGTGCAAACTGAGCAGACAGTGCAAACCGAGCAAGACAATGCAAACCGAGCAAGTTAGTACAAACCGAGCAGGACAGTGTAAATCGAGTAACATCATGTCTACCAAGTCACCAGTATTTACCGAGTTCAAAACCTACCAAGTGATCAGTATGAACCGTGCCTTCACTTCTACCGAGTGCATGACGATGCCGAGTAATGCAGTGGACGCCGAGTATCAGAAAGTCATCGAGTTAGTTTGCAGGAACCGTGTAACCATACTTGGGCCGACTTAGTAGTACTTATGTTTATTTGTCAAGCTGACTTAGTAGAACTTATGTTTATTTGTCAAGCCGACTTTGTAATTGTAATTGTAATTAATTGTTTAAGACTTGTATATAAACAATGTTGTAAAAATGTTAAGAAGAATGTAAGAAGCATATATGTGAAAAAGAAAGAAAGGTAGAGATAAGCGAATTACAAAGGGCTTCAGCAGTATAAGGAACATCAAAGACAAATTCATCACAGAAGGTGATCAGTACATCAGCGAATCTCAATCAGCAATCCAGTTGCAAAGCAAGAGATCTACTGTTTCATCCTAACAGGTGAATCAGTACTAAATCCTTTAACCGGGTAGACTTAACAGTCTTTTGTAAAATCTCTTTACCAAGTGCATACTTCATTGTATGTTTGTAAATCCTTTAACAGGGTGGATTTAGCAATCCTTATTGCTCCTAACAGGGGAGATCATCAGAAGTGATCAAATTGTAAGCCTTAACCGGCCAACTTTATTCTGCAGTATTAAAGCTTTGTGGGTTTCATCCCCACCCTAGTTTTACTTTCTTTTTGGAAGGTTTCTGGGTAACCAAATCTATGTGTCATTATTGTGAATGCTCTTAAGTTTCATATGCAAAGGTTAAAGTAAATTACATGTTAATACATCTGTAATTGAAAGAAAATTTGGAGTTACTGATTCACCCCTCCCCTCTCAGTAACTCGGTTAATTCTTGAATATTTCCAACAATTGGTATCAGAGCAGCATTGGTTCTCAAGACAAAGCTTAACTAGCTTGAGCAAAGATCCAGGACAATGGAGGTATTCAAACTGAACAAGGTGATTGAAAATGAAAAGCTAGATCTGGAAATGGCCATAGCTAAACTCAAAGAAGCAAAAGAACATATTTCCCAATCCCTAAGAAGAAGAAAGGAACTTGCAAATCAGATGAATGATAAGAATTACATTGAAGAAAAGATTGAAGATCTTTTTCCCTCAAATAACTCAGATGAAGCAAACAATGTTGTCAAAGAACTCCTAGAAAAGAATGGGTCTTTGTAGGAAGAAGTGAGAAAATTAAAAAGAGAACAAGAGCTACACAGTACAAGATTCTGTGAGATCTTGGAACAAAGAAACAAGTTGAAAGATGAATTCGATGGAAGGAACATTGAAGTCCAAAATAAAACCCTTCAGCTAGAAAACCTAATTGATCAAATCTCTCATACAAATGAGGAAATTCTGAATCTAAGATCAGAAATAGAAAGCACAAGAGAAGAACTAAGATCTGAAAAGGAAATCAATCTAAGATTGGTGGATGACCTAAATGCTGAAAAACAAATCAATGAAGGAATGCTAGAAAGTCAAGAAGACTTGAATCAGCTGTATGAGCGAAATCTTCATAGGCAAAAAGGAAAAGTAGGACTTGGATACAAAGGAGAAGGCGAATCCTCTAAGCAAGGTACTCAAAGAAATCAAAAACCTACTTGTAATCACTGTGGTAAAATAGGACATACTTCAAATAAATGTTGGAACAATGAAAAAGAAGAATTCAATGGAAAATGTTACAGCTGCAATCAACTTGGTCACAAAGCAAATGAATGCAGGGAAAAACCAAGATTCAGAGGTAATTGTCACAAATGCAACAAACAAGGTCACAAGGCATCCGAGTGCAGATCCAAAATATTCAATCCAGCAGAACAAATTATGAAAGCAATGTTTGGATGGGACTACAACACCTGGTGTAGATGTCATTACTGTGGAGAATATGGACACATTGGCATGAATTGCATAAAACATCATCTAAGGAAAAGAGATACTACCGTAAGATGCTTCAAATGCACTAAACTCGGTCACATAGCCAGAAACTGCATGAATGTTAGTGAAGTTGAAGATGGAAAGAAGAATGAAGCAACTAAGGTCAGGAAACAGGTGAGACAAAAATGGATTCCTAAATCTACCGAGCAATCCAGTCCAAGTAATGGAATGGATGGCTCTACCGACTCAAACTAAATTTCCAAGAAAGCACTGGAACTGTATTCTCATAGACCAATCTCAAGCAGTTCCAGAACCGAATTAAAAGAAAGATCTAAATCAGCATACAAGATGTAGTAAGATCACAGGGAGGTCGGTATCAGTCTTCACTGAGCAAGGTCGGTATCAGTCTTCACCGAGCAAGGTCGGTACCCGTCTTTACCGAGCGAGGTCAGAGCAATATGAATTCTCAAGTTCACCGAGTTGCGAAGTCTTTACCGAGCAATTAATTTTTAGTGGGTGATAGTCTGTCGGAATTCATACCCTAATTTGTACTGAGCATTAATGACAGAGTTATAAACAAAAAGCAAGTAATCGAACTCATTCTTCACCACGAACCTTTAGCACTTTGAGAGCAGAAAATTTCAAGAGCAGCCCAGCGATTCAACACTTTTGCGAAAGGAATTTTCTGTGAGCTACCATGGCATCATCCAACACTTCAGTGAAGAAAGGATCTGATATGTTAGTCCAAGGGGAATGGAAAGCACCAGATTTCAAGATCGTGCCCGCAATTGCAGCAGCCCTAGATCTGAACGGAGCTCAATCTCAGATTCCTCCTAAGGTACTACTTATTAACGATATCTGCAATCATTTCAACTATTCAATTCATGAAATGGGGAACCTAGAATTAGATACTGTGTGTGAAGAACTATGTGTGGACGGTATTCTGAAACCCGAGCACAAACATCTAGAAGATAAAGGTTTAGTTCACATTGCACATCTACCTCGAAACTTTCAAGATAAATGGGTTAGATACATTCTCAGCCATGTACATGATGGCAAGATTTGGCTTGAGCAACCCATAGAGATCACAAAGAAGATGATTCATCAAATCACCGGTCTTCCCATGTTGAACAAAGCAAAAACTACCAAAACCCTAGGTCGGACGAAACTAGAGAAGAAAACCCTAGCTGAGTGGGACGGTAGAGGCATGAAAGTTAGCAGCATTACCGATGCTGAACTAAAGTTTGGTACACACATTATTGCCCATAAGATTTACAGTTCTAGTCGACAGAATAGTGTCTCCTGTGAAGCTATTGACCTAGCATACAAAGTGGTCAAGAATAACTTAACATTTGACCTAGCAGACTTATTGTTAAAGCAGTTTAACAAAAACATGGAAAGCATTCAAACTTCCAAAAACAATCCATGTAAGTTTGGATCCTTATTGGTCTGTTTATTCTTCTATGTTCAGAAATTCTTCCCTTCTAAAGGAAAAGTTGTATGGAGAAAAGATGTGCCAGCCCTTTATGAAATAAATGAATACATCTCAGAAATGGGTGAAAATTTTGAAAGCATCATGGATAATTATTTTGAGTCTTTCAAAGAGAAAATGAATGACAGATTCCGGATTCCACAGAAGTTGGTGGAAGATTACAAGGATGACATTTGTTTTATGGTGGATTGTGATAATGTATATATTCAAGCAGCTAAACCGAGGACTGTATATGTAAAACCTCTTCCTTATGAGGTAAATATTGATGAAACCAAGAATATCATTGAAGCTCTTCTTAATCAGCCTGTCAATCCCAAAGCTCCATATTTTGGAACATATGATGAAGCTAAGGTAAGAATTGAACTAAGCATAAAGCTTCCACAGGTGGTAAACAAAGGAAAGAAGAGGATAGCCAAAATGAAAATGATAACCGAGGACAAAGAAGAAAAAGATGAAGAAGAAGAGGAAAAGGATGAGAAAATAGAGGAACCAGAACCTGCAAAGAAGAAAGGAAAGGTATTCATCACTAAGATGCCTAAGCCTCCCACTGCTGTATTTACAAGGAGAAATGCAAGAGGCAAGGTAGACAAGGCAGACAAGGCAGATAAAGACAGTATTCAAAAGGCCTCCTCTAAACTTTCAAGAAAAGATCAAACTCTTTAGAGACGGATCAGGATCTGGAGTAAGTAACATAAAATCTTTTAAATATGAAACCAGATCGGAAACAGAATAGAAGGAAATAGAAGATGCTGTTATTGAGAAGATGGGACAGTGGAAATACTCTCCTGAAGAAATAGCCCTACAGGTTCCAGTAGTTCTATTAAATCCAATAAAAATGAGATGGAGCAATGCAAAGCAAACTGTGATAGACATATTTGATCAAACCCTGAGACAGTTAATGCCGAGCTTGAAAAATGATGAAGTAAAAAAGGCATTAAAAGAAAATGAAAGTAAGATGACATTAAAGTTCAATACTTGTTTGATTCTGATCAACAATATTGAATCGGTTGTGAAGGCTGCAAATGCTACATGGAAGAACATATACCACCTTCACCAACCGAGTATTGAAACAGTCATAATAAAAGACATTGAAGATGACAGTGATGAACAAGAAGAAGCCACTGAGGTAGATGATACTGTGAGGATAGCAGCAGAAGTCATTGCATCCCTTCCTACCTCTCCAATAAAAGTTTCTACATCCAGCCTGGAGACACCTTCAAGCATGGTTGTGACAACTTCAACATTTGTCCAATCATCTATAGCAACAACAGAAGCAACTACCATTTCTTCTACCGAGTTGCAGTCTCCCATTTCATCAAGTTTTCCAGCAGTAAGTTTTCCAGTTTTTGAATCTACAAGTGTAAATATTTTAAGCTCTCCAGTAGACAGTGTGCCAGTCTCTATAGCCAGCCCTACTATATCTATTGTCACTACTACTAAAGCATTAAGTACAGATAAGCCTAAGGCTCTACCGAGTATAAAATTTTTGGGTAAGAATATAGTAGAGGATATAGACCTAGATGAAGAGATAGAGATTCCAACATTAGATTTTGCAAATCTATCAGTGGACCAAATGCAAAATATAGGTGAGATCCTCCAAACGAAAGCAAAACAAAACAAGCTTAAAGAGGAGAGAGACAAGGAATATCAAATCATCAAGGATGCTAAGGACATTTTGTCTGATGCATTAGGTATTAAAGTAGACTCCTCCCAACATGTTTTGCTACAATTAGCAGAAGCAGTTAATAAATACAATGAGGATTCATCTGGGACAGAAAAGTTAGTTGAAAGAGCCGAGAAGAGATTCAACAATAAAGTGCTTGAGCACATTGCTCAGCACATAGCTATTAACCAAGTAGAATTGTCTTTAGTTTTGTCAAACATTGAATCTATCTATTCGAATGCTACCTCTCTTTTGGCCAGATTGTACAATATTGCTGAGTTCACAAAGGATGTTAAGGATAAAATGAATAAAATGGATGAGGATATGAAGATTAGCATACAGAAGCTGCAACTTGAACCAAGTTCAAGCTCTGCTCATCACATGAAAATTTCACACCTATCAAATATGCAG
Organism: Chamaecyparis obtusa; assembly: GCA_027943335.1. NCBI lineage: Eukaryota > Viridiplantae > Streptophyta > Pinopsida > Cupressales > Cupressaceae > Chamaecyparis > Chamaecyparis obtusa. The sequence continues at coordinate 82,979 of BSBK01010091.1, forward strand.
TCTGATCTACTGAAAGAAGACACAAGGATCCAGTCCACACTGCTAGACATCCAACACATGATCCTTCCCATCATGAGTATAATGTATAAGCACATTGAACATTCCAAAACATTGATTCATGACAATCAGTTCTCTATAGCAGATCACATGATTGAACTCTCTGCAGAAGTCCAAATTGCAATCCAAACATGTAAGATTCTGCAAGAAAGTTGGGACAGAACCCTGGCACTAATAATGAAGGTACATTCTGATTTTCTATCAAATTTTGGATTCTCTCTGTAAATAACTTGTATATACACCTTTGGCATTATCGTCAAAAAGGGGGAGATATGTATAGAGGGAGATATATGTTTTGTATAAAAAAAAAAAGTTAGCACATTGAAAGGGGGAGACAATGTATAAAGCCCTATAACAAAGACAAATTTTGAAAAATCAAAATAAAACTCAGCATGATTCATGTAGATAAGTTTTGGCCAATAAGTGTTTTTGTCACTAATGCCAAAGGGGGAGATTGTTGGCATTAAACAGAATTGCCACTAGTGACAACACTTATTTGCATTCTGGGTGCAAACCGAGTAGACAGTGCAAACCGAGTAGACAGTGCAAACTGAGCAGACAGTGCAAACCGAGCAAGACAATGCAAACCGAGCAAGTTAGTACAAACTGAGCAGGATAGTGTAAACCGAGTAACATCATGTCTACCGAGTCACCAGTATTTACCGAGTTCAAAACCTACCGAGTGATCAGTATGAACTGTGCCTTCACTTCTACCGAGTGCATGACGATGCTGAGTAATGCAGTGGATGCCGAGTATCAGAAAGTCACTGAGTTAGTTTGCAAGAACCGTGTAACCATACTTGGGCCGACTTAGTAGCACTTATGTTTATTTGTCAAGCTGACTTAGTAGCACTTATGTTTATTTGTCAAGCCGACTTTGTAATTGTAATTGTAATTAATTGTTTAAGACTTGTATATAAACAATGTTGTAAAAATGTCAAGAAGAATGTAAGAAGCATATATGTGAAAAAGAAAGAAAGGCAGAGATAAGCGAATTACAAAGGGCTTCAGCAGTATAAGGAACAGCAAAGACAAATTCATCACAGAAGGTGATCAGTACATCAGCGAATCTCAATCAGCAATCCAGTTGCAAAGCAAGAGATCTACTGTTTCATCCTAACAGGTGAATCAGTACTAAATCTTTTAACCGGGTAGACTTAACAGTCTTTTGTAAAATCTCTTTACCAAGTGCATAATTCATTGTATGTTTGTAAATCCTTTAACAGGGTGGATTGAGCAATCCTTATTGCTCCTAACAAGGCAGATCATCAGAAGTGATCAAATTGTAAGCCTTAACCGGCCAACTTTATTCTGCAGTATTAAAGCTTTGTGGGTTTCGTCCCCACCCCAGTTTTACTTTCTTTTTGGAAGGTTTCTGGGTAACCAAATCTATGTGTCATTATTGTGAATGCTCTTAAGTTTCATATGCAAAGGTTAAAGTAAATTACATGTTAATATATCTGTAATTGAAAGAAAATTTGGAGTTACTGATTCACCCCTCCCCTCTCAATAACTCGGTTAATTCCTGAATATTTCCAACACTTTTACCCTATCTTTGTCATTGATGTCAAAGGGGGAGAAGTAGACAAAAAAATTGTATAAGGAAATGTATAGGAGTATATAGAAAGGGGGAGTACAATATGTATAAGATGGTAAACATATAGATGATCCGCAAAATTTTCACATAAACTTTTTACAGGGAAATTTTGAAGATTTTGTAACTATGAATATTTAGCCAATTTTTCAAATATTGCCATCAATGCCAAAGGGGGAGATTGTTGGCAATTTGGCTAAAGGGATATGATAGGGTTGTCATTAATGGAAACATATAGATATATTTTAGATAGATATATTCATCTATGAAGTGGACAAATTTATAGTTGAAGTTTGGATAAGGGATACTTAGAAAATTGTCTAAGCATAAGGAAGTTTACAATGAATAGGTACATAGATCTATTCAGCGAGGTTTACTACTAATAGTTGGACTTTAGCAAGCTTCATTATAGATAGTATGTTTTGGTTATGATTTCTGAAGTTTTCCTAAGACAACATGTATATTGCAGAAGTAGGGCAAGTTAGAGTATATCAAGTTATTGGCTAACATGTTATTTTGTATTGTAAAAGTAAATTTATGAATTAGTTGGGATGACATCCTAGATGTTCATCCTAACATGAAAGAATGAGATATTAAAGTTTTGGTAACGTATAATTAAGTTAAAGGTCGACTGGATAAAAAGAAAGGTATAAAGGAAGACACTTTGTTTAAGTGAGATCACCAATTGTATTGTAATGATATGATTGACATATGCGCACTTTCTATGTTATGTATATATACAAATTTAATGATTAGAGCAGAGAAGGACAGTTGCATGTTTGATTTTACGTGAGCACCTACAAGGACTGATTAGATATTGAAGATATCAGCAACATTCAAAGTTTTGTATTTAGACTTGCGAAGTTGTATATATATTGTATGTGCAGTGAGCACCTTGTATAAGCAGTGAGATCAATTTTTTTGTATTGTATATTTGACTCCTCACAGGGTCAAATGATTTTAACAGGGCCTAGTCCTCTCACAAGGAAAAATACACTATATGGATGCAATAGACTCCTCACAGGGTCAATATCTTTCACAAGATACTTTTGATTAGTGGATCATTTTGTGGTTACCATCCCCGTCGGGGTTTTCCCTTAAATAGAGTTTCCCTAGTTAACAAAATATGGCATTATGCATTTCACTATGTTAAGCTTGACTTTATTTTTTAGTACTTTACTATATGCATGCATAAAAGTAGTAATTGATATCCATAGTTGGGCAGAAAGTTGTTTAAGTTTCATATCTGATTCATCCCCCCTCTCAGTTATATCAAGGGATCTTTACTTTCTAACATGATGAACTTGATAAAGTAAAAATTGAAGATATTATAATAAATCATATGCTAGCTTTCAAAAAGAATTTGATAGAATTAGAAGGTAGCATACGAAAGGATCTATTTGATAGATTAGAGATTAGAAATCATAGAGCCCTTGAAGAAGATAGTAACATCTGAGTAAAGGTAATAGATGATATGCATTCGGTTATCTCTCATAAAGAGATTGAAAGAATATTGAAAATGGTGAAACCTTTATTCAGAACAAAAATAAGATTGATCAAAATAATGGCAAGAAAATATGAAGTAGAACACGATACACAAAAGCCCATAAACATGTTGCTACTTGAAGAAGAGCTAGAAAAACCTAATCCCTCTGAGGGGACCAACTCAAAAGTAGTAATGATAGGAGAATCATCTAAATCAGTTAGAGAAAAAAAAGAACAACTTAAGGGTGATGAAGGAATTGATCAGTTCTGCAACATAGTACAACATCCATATTTCTTTGTGGTTGCTATACCCATGTCTTTAAAAACTTCGTAGGACATTGATGATCCATTTCAAGAAAATGTTTATATTGATTCTAAGGAAAACAATAATAATGCACACAACCCAGTAAAAGTGATAGATTGTAATGACCCCTTGTCTAAAACCTTTAACGAGAATTTATGGAGCCAATAATGAGAATTAGATTTGATTTTTAAGAGGAAAAATATTAATAATTACTTTAACTTTAGCTAACTAACATACTAAAGCATATTTGCAACTGTGATTTACAACTTAGTTATTGTTTCTGACTTCATGCCATTAAGAGACAAGGATAATATGTATACTAATTTCTTGATTAGATTATCTTCCTGATTCTATTTCATTACCATAGTGGATAGTAGAATTACTGCCCTTGGGATGGAAACAATCTACCATAGACTCCCATTATGATATTTTCTTAAGGTAATCAAATTAATCCTATCCACTGACAAACTCCAATCTATTTTAGGCAATGGAATAACATAAGAATATTATCTTATAAGAATTGCTAGCAAACACATTACCAGAATATTGCCATTAATAATTTCTAAATCTAAGAGCAATTGGATCATATATAGAAACATCATTTTATTCCTAATTATTTCATGAGTTATGTCTCTGACTATGGTAACCATATTGAAAGACATTCATAGCTTGTTTATCTATACAAAATTATATGTGAAAGCCAAATACCATTAGCAATCATACTTCTCAATTCCTAGCGGTGATGGCACACAAAAACATTTTGGATTTTCCAAGTCTTCCTCCTATATTATTGTCTAAAATGATTCCATGTTGAATACTTATGAATTCATAATCGTAACATTTCCCTCTAAGGAGCCATATCCACTATCTATTTCCTTCCCTCTTGAATTTCTAACTGGAACTACTATTGTTCCTGATTGGATGATTTCTATGGTCGAGTGTTTTCATTCCTCCTATATGTGCTGAATACTTCCCCCTTCTTCTCTGTATATTAATTATTGTGTATATTTATTTTTATATTATAATATTTAAAATTTTAATCTTATAATCATTATTATTAGTAGGTTCTATTTAGGAAGGGGTCATGACAATCCGCCCTTCCTCAAATTTCTTGCCCTCAAGCAATTTCAATTTTTACATGAAGTCTTTCAATGTGAGTAGCATCTACAACTCAGATATTATATCACCTAAAATTTGGATCCAATATCTTTGATTGATTTCAATTTGATTCATATCCCTCTATTCTAGGCTATTAAAAATATAGAGTTAAACAATGAACATACAATAGAAACATGAAGTATAAACTTGGGTGCATGAAGACATGAAGCATGCATAGAGTATACATTAATGCATGAAGACATGAAGTATACACATGAAGATACAACATACATGAAGCATACACCTGATAAAAGATTTGTTAATTTGAAATAGCCAAGGTTAGGGAGATGTTTTAAGTTTTTTTTACTTCTTCACTATGTTCTTGTCTAAATGCTACACCCATGTAATACAAGTTAGCATATAGTTTTAAAAATGCAATTATACTATTATTATTTTAAAAAAATTAAAAAATTTCATCTATAGAGATTAAGCCATGACAATTTTGACCAAAATCATCTCATACTAACCCCAAGAATGGGGCTTTGCCCCCTTGCCCTTGTTGATAAGTTTTAGACATCCACACGAGGGGGTTTACTTAGTAGGATGTTCGTCTTGCTTTCTTATCCCTTGCCTCATCTCCTCTACATTAGAAAATTAGAAAGGCTCTTGCAAAAGGTTCTCTTAGCATCTTTCTCTTAACTACTACTGCAATCAGGTGTCCTAGCAGTTCTCCTTTAATTGCAAACTTCATAGGAAAACTACTTGCAGTAGGGGGCCCTTACCATCATTCCCTTAACTCTTTTCCTACCCATAATGGATGGTAGAATTACTGTTCTTGGGATGGAAACAACCTACCATAGGCTCCCATTATGGCCTTCCCTTAGGGTGGTTGAATTACTTGTATCCACAACAAACTCCCAATCCATTATGCCTACCTACAATGGATGGTAGAATTACTGCCTTGGGATGAAAATAACCTACCATAGGATCCCATTATGGCCTTGCCTTAGGGTGGTTGACTTACTCCTATCCACAAAAACTCCCAGTCCATTATGGGACTACTTAGTTATCCAAATCTTTTGTTACATTACTGGATATTTTATTTATATATGTATGTTTATATTTGATATAATATTAATAATATGTAATATTTATATGTATATAATATTTGATATGTTAGTTTTTTATTTTATATTTTAACATATAATAAATTTAATACATTATATTATTTTTTAATTATACCTTAATCATATTATTATTTTAACGATTATAATAATATATTTTATTATTATATTAATAATAGATTTACTATTGTTAGTTTTTTTATTAACATTTGAGTTATTATTGTAATTATGTTATATTTATTATTTACTTATTTTTATATTATAATATTTAATATTTTAATATTATAATCATTATTATTTCTAGGTTCTATTTAGGAAGGGATCATGACACAGATCTTGGAACTATAACCGAAGATGAAATGAAAGAAGTTATGGATGAAGAAAAGAAGGATACATAAATAGAATAGACAAAATTAACCTTCTCTATTCCTATTTCTACTCCTATTAAGGAGAATCAATCTCTGCAACTCAATTGTTGGCAAGTGATAGTAAGATTTTGATAAAAAAATGTTGATGAAATGGATGAGGATGAGCTAATGAATCAATCTCTTATGGCCTCTGCTAAGGCTAATGATAGATATGAGGAGAAAATAGAGAAGAAAATTAGGGTAATGGATAGGGAAGTAGACAAAATAAATAAAATTTTACCTATACCTCTCACCTTGCAAGGTAATGTTGTAAAAGACAACTTGGGAAAAGTTTTTGATGACCTTGATATGAAATTCACTTCTTTGGATAAGGCCACAATTGTGAAGGTTGAAAAATAATTCATGGAAAAGAAGTTTGATGTGATGTAAAAGTCAATAAAGTGAGACTTAGGCATACTAGATACCACTATCTCCAAAATAAGGTCTTGCATTAAACACGGGAAGAAGATTTACAACTATTACATACATCCTTCTAGGTTTGTGCAATATATAGTGGAAATAATTCATAATAATGAGAAGACTTTGGACAACTTGGTGAAGACTTGTGGGTCCTCCTTGAAATCATTTAATGAGTTGGACAAGGAAGTATCCAAATTTTGATAAAATAAGAATGCTACACACTGAGATTCCAAGAGTGTTGGGAAGATTTGGTGAGTTGAGGAGTTTTATCACTCCTAAACTTTCAATTTTGGAGAAGAACCTTGTCGATATGGAGATAGTGAAGAAATATTTTGATGGATCTATTCCTAAAGTACTAAAGGATGAGCTGCAATCTCATCTTGTGCATTAAATGGTCTCATTCAGATTGGTCATACATTGAATATGACATGGGAAGAAAATATAAAGGTCTTGGAAACCTCTTTCCAAGACATACTTTGCATGGTGTAAGTTTTGATAAGTAGTCCCAATCTTTTTGCCTTGTATATAAATACAATTTTTTTATATAACTTTTCCATTGATGTCAAAGGGGAAGTAGTAGTTGTGAAAAATATAAGGAGTATATAAACAGTAGTTTGGTATTGGACACTTAGTCATTTTTCACTAAGTGCTGCCATCAATGGAAAAGGGAGAGATTGTTGGAAAGTGATAAGTTCTTGAAGGTGTACATGTGGTCATTTTTGGAAACACATACCTCTGTGATGATATCCTAATGTGGAAGTAAGTTTCTGGTAATAAGTTAAGTGAAAAATGCCTAAACTTACCAAGATAGTTTCTAGAATACAGTCATGCTATTTTGGTCAGCGAGCATGTGATACTTATCTTTATGGTTTGCAAACATAAATATAGTATATAGTAAAGCTTCTTTAATGATCTCTTGAGTTTTGAATTCATTAGGATATAGTTACTTTCTTTTGAAGTTGTGTGAACATAGTATGCAGTGAAAATAGGGCACCAGAGTAGTCGCGACGATTGGGATAATAACATAAGTTATTTTTGTGATATGACTTATGGCTTATGATAGATTTGGAACCTATCTTAGCATGTGTATGGTTACATGATATCCTTTTGTTGTGAACAAAGTGTCAAGACACCTTTTGTGAAGAATCAGTGGGCCGACAAGGAAAATACTATGATCAGGTGTGTGTGTGTGTGTGTGTGTGTGTGTAT
>BSBK01010092.1:0-25000 GCA_027943335.1 Chamaecyparis obtusa
AGAGATAGCCCCAATGATGATGTCCTAGTCAAAGTATCCCTAAGTGGGTTTTCTAAGAAGCGTGATGTCTTTGTTCAAGTTGTCAATCGACAAGACACATTACCGAGTTAGGATCAACTATGGAGTGATTTCACTCAGGAGGTGTTTAGACTAAGTCTTGTCAATGGAGCCAACAATAAGAGTGATAAAAGTGAGGTGGAACAGGAAAAAGTTGCCCTAGCAGAAAATGAGGAAAACAAAGAAAGGTTCTAGCGAACGATCAAATTCACAAGGTGAAAAAAAGGACTTATCTTAGGTTAAGTTCTTTGGTTGTCATGAGTTTGACCGCTATCTCAGTGATTGCCCACAAAGGAAGAAGAATGAAAATAAGGGCAAGAAGCAGGTGGTAGCTTCAACAAATGTAGATGAGCTCTCTAATAGAATGGAGGATGAGTTCACACTTATAGCTTTTATGGTTAGCTCAACCTCATAGAGTGTTTGGTACATAGATAGTGGGGGCATCATGCCATATGATAGGAGTTAGAGAGTACTTCTCCAGTTATAAGGAGGAAAACACCAGTATCCATATTTCTATGGGAAAACTTGTCCAAACTCAACTCAATTGGGAAAGGGACTATTTAGTCTCAGAGGGAGAATGGGAAGATTATTCCCCTTTGTGACGTGTTGCATGTGGCCAGCATTAGGTATGAATCTAATTTTTGTATATGTTCTTTAGGATAAAGGGTATAATGTTCTTTTTAGAGGGATTTGATCAAGCACAAGGATTGGAAATCACTCATATTTATTGGAGTTAGGAGAGAATGCCTTTATAGGTTGAAGTTTGACACTCCTAAGGCACTCATAGACAATAGTAATCCTAGAGATCTTGGAGAGCTAGTGCATAGGAGGATGGGCCATATACATCATGGAGAACTTAAATTGCTTCATGAGATAGTGACAGGTGTTCCTAAGGTGAGCACAAAGCACAATGATGAATGCAATTGATGTGTGTTGGGGAAGTTTATGAAAGCATCTTTTCCAAGGAGTGACACCAGATCTCAGGATGTTCTTGATCTAGTACATTTAGATGTAGGTGGACCAATGTCAATGAAGTCTCTCAGAGGATATGAGTACTATGTAACTTTTATTGATGATTTCTCTAGGAAGACTTGGATATACTTCTTGAAGACCAAGGATGAGGTTTTTAGTCGCTTCCAAGAGTTCAAGACTCTTGTGGAGAACATGACAGAAAGGAAGATAAAGATTCTTTTGTCAGATAATGGAGGCAGGTACAAAGGAAATGAATTTCAAGAGTGCTATACCAAAGAAGGAATCAAGAAGGATTGGATTGTTCCTTAAAATTCACAATAGAATGGATTTTCTGAGAGGAAGAATCGGTCTATATTAGAGGTAGCAAGGACTATGCTATATGACTAGGATATGCCCCGCTACCTATGGGTAGAGGCATGTAGTACATCAGTTCATAATCAGAACAGGTGTCCACATAAGGTACTAGGGAAGATGACACCAAAGGAAGCTTTCACAGGGAAGAAGCTAGATGTCAGTCACTTTAGGATATTTGGAAGTTTATCTTATTGTCATGTTCTAGGTGATACACATACCAAGTTAGATCATACTATAGAGAGGGGGTACTTTATTAGGTATAGTGAAACCTCAAAGGCATATAAGATAATTATTCCAGGGACCAAGAGGATTATAGTTAGACATGATGTCAAGTTCTTGGAGGACAAGGCATTCAAGATAACTGTTGCCTGAGGAAGAAACCAATGAAGAAGAATTCATAACTTTTGCTGACAAAGTGATGAAAGAAATTTTGGAGATGTTGACTACTGTAGGGGATGACGAAATATTGATAGAAGACATAATAGAAGGAGACCCCAATGATGAGGCAAAGGAATATGAAATGATCACTGGAGCTACCAAGAACCTTGGTGAAGAAGATGAAATCGAGGTAGCCCAAGCAATGGTACCAGACAATCTTCCTATACTAGTACAAGCTATTAAGATAGCTACTGAAGAAGAAAATGATAAAACTCTACTCGAGAAGGTAATAGATACAAATGAAGACAAGGGTGAAGAAATAGGTAAAGAGACCACTAAAAGGACAGAAAATGCACAAGCACAAATTGAGTCAATGATAGACACTCCTACCACTAAAACAAGGTCACAAGCCCCTGTACAATAGAATACATAATCAATTACCAAGAAAAATAAGGATGAAATCAAATCCACTAAGATGCCAAAGGTATATCTTGGGTAGAAGGATAAACTCTCTATTGCGCCATCTCCAACATCTAGTGTGTGAGAGTAGAAGAAAAAAGAGGAAGCGGGGAAGTAATACAATGGTGACACTTGAGGAAATCACTAAAATTCCAACATGCAACCTTAGGAAAATTAATCCTAAAGCTCTTAGGAAATATGGAGAGCTATGCACCCGAAAGGAATCATAGGAAAAGAAGAGACAAGAAAATAAAAACACAAAGGCACTAGGGGATGTCAAGGAGATCCTAATACAAGTTTCTCTCAATGTTATTGTTGATGAATCCACCCCTATTATTGATGAAATTGCACTACTTACCAAAAAAATAAAAAAACCTACTACAGATGTGGATCAGATGATTGAAGAGAGAGGCAAACAAAAGATTCAGTATAGGTTAACTGAAAAGATCAGTGAAATAGTGTCAGTAAACAAGGTACAACTTTCAGAAGTTGTAACACAATTAGAAAGCATCATTGATAAAGTTATTACTATTATGAAACAATTATGCACTTTAGATCACTTCACTATGGGGGTTAGTGAAAAGATATGAAAGTTAGATGCAGATCTAAAAGATAGTGCCACTCATCTTACAACCAAGAAATGTGCATTTTAGTTGCATTATTCCAAATTTAAACACATACAATGGTTAAGACTTGAGTTGAGAAAAGAAGAGGACCAAATCAGATAAGAGGTAACCGAGCTACAGGTTGAGTTACTACTGCTTCTGGTAGTGATGCAAAATCATGTGACATAGGCAAAGAAATTAATTTCCAGCCCTGAGATTTCTTTCATCGATAACATTTTTGATATGCATGCTCAAGTAAGATTAGAGTAGTTGGCTCTAGAAAATCTAAAGGAATAATGAGGAGAAGCTTATGGATAATCTTAAGAAATCCCACCCTAAGATTTTTGACAAATTTTAAGTATAATTGTTTTTCATTATTTTCAAAAAAGGCGAAAATATATGGATAAAGTATGTTCATAGGAGGAGTCACTAAGTTTACATATTTTTGTGACATTTTGAGAATTCAAACTTTTATAGTCAGCATACACATAATTTTTTGATACTAATTCCAAAGGGGGAGAATGTTACTCATAAATGGATTAAGTGTTATCATTAGAATTCACTTGTACAGTCGGTAAACATAGGAAGACAATTCAATCAGTTATCAATACATAGTAGTTGCCGAGAAGAAAGATCACCGAGTGTAACAATTACCAAGTACATAGGATTATTGAGTGCGAGTGAACACCAAGACCAAGAGACAACATTCACTGAGTAGTCTAGAGTTTACATAAAAGTTTGGAATAACACATAGTTCAAGGTGAACAAATTTTTTCCAAGAAAGAAAATGGTTTACAAAGATTGAGGTGCAATATTTATTGTAGAAGTAATTATTTAATGAATGATGATTCCTATGTAATGATCATATAGGTTAATCATATGAACCATTGATCTTAGGTTTTCTAAGATTATGTAAAACCATAATTAGGTAAAATTAGTTTAATATAAAATATGTTAAGATGTCATTTTGACATGGCATCATCGAGAAGTAGCGGCACTTAGGACATCTGAAGATCAAATAGGGTTTTGACATCAGGATTTTGATAGAAGCATTCAGTTTATCATAATTGACATAAGGATAGTGAGCAGTACAAAAGGACATACACATCTCAACAAGGTGATATATTTATTGTACTTAAAGGATATGATATCAATAATTTGAGTTGTATTTGATTCAAGTCATATATCATTGTTACTCTCTAACAATTGTAGATCAGATTCAAAATCTCCTAACAAAGTGAACTTAACCATTCTTAGTTAAATATCTTAACCGAGTGCACACATATGCTGTGTTTCTAAAATCCTCTATTGAGGTAGATCTCACTGATCTTATTGTTACTCCTAATAGGGTAAGATCACCTGAAGTGATCAATATTTTAACTGACAACTTTATTTCTGCAGAACTGAAGCTTTGTGGGTTCCATCTGCATTGCATTTTTTACCATCTAACAAGGGTTTTTGCTATACCAAAATATACGTGTCATGTGTATTGAAGTTTCATGAATGTTTTATTATTTTACTTTCGTGCATTTACATTTCAGTTATGGAATTTAATGTATGTTGAATTCAAGCTACAGAGTCAGATATTGAAGTTGATATTTACAAGGATTAGTTTGAAAAGATTTAGAGGGTATTGATTCACTACTCCCCTCTCAGTACACACCTTTCCATAATTCCACCAACTAGTGTTTCGAGTCAAGTCGCTAAGAAGTCAGAAACTCAGAAAAATCACAATGACATTTCATAGTTCATATTAATTTTGTAAGATATTTCCTAACATAGTGATAAGACATTTCAAGACGGTGCAATATTTCACACCATATCATATGAATAATAGCTCCCATAGGTGTGATACTTCATACAAAGGACATATGACACTTCAACTTTGTGCAAAATTTTTTATGGGCTTTCTCTGTAAAGTCATGTGACATTCTAAAATTTCCTACAAAATAATTTAATTAACTACCAAAAATGTAATAACTACACCAAAAGGGGAAAAAAATTTTATGACTTACTACTTGTGGATACCCCCAAGATTGGTTGTGCAATTGGCTCAACTCGAATTTGTGTTGCTCGACTGGAATGTGTATGTCTACAATTGAAAGCTTTATATTGCTCTGGATTCACTAAAAGTCAAATGCACAAATGATTTAAAAATGACCCTTTGGTACCCTTATATAGAATTTTGACCTAATTTTTTAAAGTCTCAAATTTTCATGAAAATTACACCTTTACCTTGTCAATGTTGTGGATCCATTTTCAGGATCAATATCAAAATTTGGCTTCATCTTAACTGTTAAAATCACATTTTAAATCCTTTCCTTCTATGTGTAGTTGACTGACCCTTTGAATCTAGTATCTTTGATCTTTTGGGGATTTGGGGGAAATCATCATTTCCCTCTCTCCCATCTTCATTTCATCATTCTTTTCTTCTATTTTTGACCTAATTACAATGATACATCTTCCTAGTCAACCTTATTCAAATTGGGGCAAATTTCCATCACTTGGTGGTCCAACTTGGTCTTATGTACTTAATTGGTCATGTGGAACCTTATCCTATCTCAATTTGATGAAATCTATCTCATTTTTGCATCTCCTCTACCTTATTTTGATTTCAATCCCTAGGGGGAAGGAATGATCTATCTCTTAAACTGCAATCTTATCTATATTTGCTAGTTCTCATTCGATCAATTTCAAGACTAGTTATCTTTCTATGCTCATTTGATCAAGTTCAGAGTCAGATCTATCTTATCAAACTTTTCTAGTTCTCATTTGATGAGGGTTAGTATTAGTTATCTCTTTGTGGGTATGTGCAAGATCATGAGGGGCCAAAAAGTGGCGATGTTAGTTCAAAACTTTGATAATGTAGCTAACGACTTTTTTTTCACCTGAATTTCATAAAATGAAAAGGGTATCTTAAGGAGATTATCATCTTTCTATCGATATAATTGCTGTCAAATTTTGAATCTGATAAGTAATTATTAGTTATTTTCTAATTGACCCTACCTCTAAAGTGTTGATTTATATACTGATTGAAAAATGACTATAACTTTCAAATGGTATAACATTTTTGAAATCTGAAAAATGCATCACATTCTATGCTTCACCTACTATAAGGAAAAATAAAATAAAATTGAATTTTGTAAAGTTTTGAATGAGTTAAGGTGGTCAGACACGGGAGTTTTTTTTATTCTGAAAATGTTGTAGCAAAAAATTCATAATTAATTATTTTTTTGGAATAAAATTATAAAAAAATATGCATCACATCCGGGCACGAGTCTACTACTTATATATAAAATCTTATAATAAAATATTATCATTTTATTATGATTAAGGTGGTCAGACATACACCTACTTCTTATTTTTTCCTAAAATTTTTGTACTACTGCATTGAAATCTATACTTTTCACCAATCATAATAACTTTTTGTCAAAAAAGGCCTAGTAGTTTAGAAACTACATTCAATTTTCTATAGATTATATTGTTACAACTTTTTGATATTAGGTTCATAGCTAGTTGAAATTTTCATGTCAAGTTGACTAACCCTAATTTGCTGATTTTTTATTGCCACTTAAGGGCATAGTTTGGCCCCTCATGATCTTGCACATATCCTTGTACTTCGTTCGATCAAGTTCAGAGTTGGATATCTATCAGCTACCTTAATATCTATTCTTTGACCAAATGTGATACCTAATCGCTCACACATTAGTCAAAGAGGGGCAAATGTAATCACCCAAAAAATGGTTTAGTAAACCTTCAGATCCACTCTAATATTAAAGATTAAAACATACTAGACCTTATCTTATGTTTAATCAATCTTATCTCTTCGATCAAATGATCACTTTAACCATTTATTTGATGGTATTCTAAAGTTTGAACACTTTATCCTAAGTCTTATTTTATTAAAAAAACATGTCCCCTTTTAATCAAATAAAATCTACTTTATCCTATGTGTGCACATGAAAAAACAATTTCCTAATTTAAAAAGAAAAGAAGAGGCTTTTTGTCTCCACATGAGTGGAATATCTTTTTCCTCTTAATCCCCACCACTCATTTCTACATAATCACTCTCATCCACTTGATGTTTCCTCTTGAGAATCTTGTGCCCTAAAGTCAAAACATGGATTATTCTCCACCCTTGGATTTTTCCTCTTAATCTTGACGGTCTATTCTTTTCTAAATTATTTAAAAGGATACCCTCTCCTAATTCTTGGCTAGTTAGTCAATCAATAGTCTTAATCCTACATTCTATAATCTCACAATCTTTGGCATTCTTCTATTTCAAGAGCATTATAGTTTACTTGCATTCTAGCTTAGCATTTCCTTATTGCATTTACCTTAAATTACATAGCTTAACTAGGAGGTATTGTAATCTTGTTAGATTATCTTTTCTTTCTTTTTCTTGCATTTTCATTCTAGTTTAACTCTTGCATCTCATTTAGATCTTTCATGCTTGCATCTTCATTTTGAATCTTCCATTCTATGGTTCACCTTGCAAGGGTTTTTTATTTAGGTTCATTTGAGAGCCACTATCCATAATGCTTACATTCTTGCACATCATAGATAGGAATCTATAAGGCACCTCTTGGGATATCCTCTTTCATGGATTCTCTCAAAAATAATGGTTTTAGATAAGTATGTAACATTTTGATCACAAAAAATTTACTATTGAAATCGCCTTGACTTCAAATGTTTAAACCCTAGCTTGTTGTGCACTTGCCTCCAAAACTTTAGCTTGCTCTTCAAAATTTGTTGAAACACTTTTAGGAATTGACATCAAATTTTGAAGCATAAATTATAGTCCTAAATTTTAGTTCTTCAAACTACTATTGATCATATTCAATTACCTACAATTTATGTAATTCATACCCATACATGTAGTCATTCAATAAATTTAAAGACCCCTTCATCGATGCTCTTAGGTCCTGTGATAATTAATGAATGAGATTAAAGGATCAAAATTAATTCAAATAATACAAAATAAATTTTCCAAGAATACATACTAATTTCCCTTATTTGAAGAAATATAAACTTTGAGCATAATACATGTTAAAGATATACCTCGCCTAATTTGAGCATTCCAAGAATTTAGATCCAAAATCTCATACAATACAACACTTTTTTCTTATATTCATAATTCTATCATTTTAAAATGGAAGCACTTCCATGTTAAGAGTGTTTAGCCCTCCGAGTGAGTAGTTTGGGTCATGTTAAGCACCTAGAATCAGCTCGTTGCTGGGCTCATGCTTGTTATGTTTCTATCTGCCCCTGATTTTCACTCCGATCTACATTTCCTAACATTCTTTGACAAGATCTTGAGGTTTTTGACTAAAAGGTCAAAGTCAACCTTTATCTTGACATGGTCAGGATTGACCTTGATCCTGACCTAGTCAGTTTCAACCTCATCCTTGACCCTTTGATTCAAATTTCAAGATTCCTTGATTTTTGGGTGTCAGGTTTTTGAGGATATTTGTTTCCCACCTTCGGGTTGGCCATTTCGGGTTTCAGAATGGTAAATCCTTTAATTGCATTTAATCTAGGTATATTTTCTAAAGGTTAGGACCTAATTGGGATTTAATTCTCCAAGGTGGCCCCTCTAGAGGATTGTGCCCTAGTTCACTATAAAAGGAGGCCTTCCTCTCTCATTTTATCATCCATGATTCACATCTTCTTTTCCATCAGTGATGCAGGAGCATCTTGGGTCTTTGGCAATCTTGCATCAACCAAAAACATTTTCTAATTTTTGTACCTGTTTGCTGTAGTTTTCTTTATAATATTTTCATTTGATAGTTTCATGGTGTGTGAAGCTTACATCATGTTGGGGACCTATTTGGGAAACTTCTCCTATGAGCACATCAAGTTTGGATGGATTGTTTCAAAGTTACAACTATTTTCCTTGCCGTCGAAACAATGTTTTCCTGTAGTTTTGGTGCTGATTGTTCATGTTGGTTCTCTTGATCTATAAGGAATCTTATTTTTCTCACTTAAGGGATTCAAGGGGACCTAAATTAATATCATTCCCCAAGATCGAAGCTTCCAATTCATTATGAGTCAAAAGTTATGGCCTTTTTGGCACAGGACCTATTTTCTGCCAGCTTTCACGTCTGAGTCATTACTACAATTTTGGTGCTGATTGTTCTTGTTGGAGACCTTGATCTATAAGGAATTTTATTTTTCTCACTTAAGGACTTAAATTGGATCTAAATTTCTATCATTTCCCAAGAGCGCAAACTCCAATTCATTATGAGTAAAAGGTTATGCCTATTTTGCCTCGGGACCTATTTCCTGCTAGTTTTTGGGGTGAAACGTGTGGTGTTTCTTCTTGCAATGTTCCGTGTGCTCATATGGGACCTTGTGCACTTACAGGCATGTTCTTGGGTCAAGTTAGGACCTAAATTCAAAGGTGCATCAATTTATATTCATTCTAGCATTAGTTTTGGTTGAAATCTTGAAACTGGACCTATATTGTAATTAAATGCCTGACTGGCCGACCTGTGGCTTAGCTGGCTATATAAGGGGTCTAGATTGATGTGGTAGGGTATCATGGGTGAGATATAGGAAGGATTATCAAGATACATCATTGGAGAAAAATATAGGATGCAAGTTGTAATTCTAAATTCATAATTCTCATTGTATAAGGCTAAAACTCGGAAGGCCTCACAGTCGGGCATGTTGAAAGAAATAATATAATTCTCTGTTGTTGCTGCCAGTTAATTATCTCATATCCATTGTGTTTCCATTGTGTTCATGTGATATTTATATTTCTTCCATTGTGTAACTTTGAGCAAGGGCTTGTTGTGGATTCAAGCGAACTCAATTCTGCTTGATTCTTCTTGTATCTACCCTGCCCTTGCATCAAGTGGTATCAAAGTGAGTTCTTTCTTGTGGATTGGATCATGGAGAAACTTATTGGATTTGGTTGTAGGGTGGAAGATCTAAGATTTGACCTATAACTTACAAAAGGTTATGATCTTGCTAGAACTTGATTGTCAAGATGGTTCATGGTAGAGGAAATAATAATGCTATCATGGATATGTTGAGGCAAATTGCAACTAGGCTTGAAGTTGTAGAGATAGCCCAGAGAAGAGGAGCACATCTTGAAGATGTTAGTGATGAAGAAGAAGAAGTAGCACCTAATGCTGAACCTGAAGTTGAACAAGATGAGGAAAGACTTTTGAGAGTTTTGTCTAAGGCTAACTCCAAACCTGCAGTTGAAGTTGCTTGCTATGATGGAAGACTTGAGACCGATACACTTTTGGATTGGATCTTTGAGATGGATAAATAATTTGAGTATGAAGGTACTCCTGATAATAAGAAGGTTAAGATAGCAGTCACAAAGTTGAAAGGGCATGCATCTCTTTGGTGGGATCATTTAAAAACTGAGAGACAAAAGAGAGGAAAAGAAAAGATCAAAACGTGGATGAAGATGCTTGGAAAGATGAAGAAGAAGTTTCTTCCAGCTGACTACCAAGTTAGTCTGATGAGAAAGATGCAAAATCTGAGACAAAAGGACATGAGTGTGAAAGAATATACTAAGGAATTTTACAAATTGGATATCAGATCTGGACATGTGGATGATGAAGTTGAGAAGGTGGCTAGATATCCTAATGGCCTAAGGACATCTATTCAAGATGAGATTAGTTATGTGAAGATTGATAGTGTGGAAGAAGCATACCAATTTTCTTTGAAGGCTGAAGAAAGATTGACAAAAGGACATGATCAAAGACAAAGAGGAAGAGGTGACAGATTTCAGAGAAGTAGAGGTAGATCTGATGGAGAAAGTAGCAGATCTGATAATTCAGTACAAGATAAAGGATGGGAAGATGACCCTGCTGGTAAAAGAGGTAATTACTCTAGAGGTAGCTATACTAGTTACTCTAGGAATAACAATAATGGTAGAAGGGAAGAGAAATCTTGGTTTAAAGGTACTTGTTACAAATGTGGTGAAGAAGGACATAGAGCTTTTGAATGTACTAACTCTGGAGAGAAGACTAGAGGTAATGGTAGAAATAATTTGGCTTGTGAAGAAGTTGAGGAAATGTCTAATGAACTTGAACATGGTGAGAACTTGATGCTAAGAAGGATCTTGTGGAATGAAGAAGTTGATGAGGAACCTATTTTGAGGAAAACTTTGTTCATAACCAAATGTGAGGTCACTGATAAATGTTGCAAGGTAATCATTGATAGTGGAAGTTCTGATAAATTGGCATCTGAAGAGTTGAAACATCCTAAGCCTTACCATATTGCTTGGATCCAGAAGGAGCATAAACTACTTGTAAGTGAACAATGCCTTGTTAAATTCAAAATTGGGAATTATCATGATGAAGTCTTGTATGATATTATGCCTATGGATTTTTGTCATATTCTTTTGGGTAGACCTTGGTAGTATGATAGAAAAGCTTTGCATGATGGTAGATTGAATCAATATACTATTTGGTTGGATGGAAAGAAACAAGTATTGTTGCCTTTGGTAGAGAAGTTTGATGAAGGTCACTGTACTACAGTCAGAGTATGTTTGTTGGATGATAAAACATTTACAAAAGAAATGAAAGAACATAATAGTGGATAGTCAAATAAGGTTGCTGATGCCTTGAGTAGAAGAAGAAATTTGCTGACAGAAATGAGAGTTGAAGTACTTGGTTTTGATGATTTGAAGTATTTGTATGAAGTTGACATTGATTTTTTAGAGCCTTGGAAAGCTTGTAAAGAACACACAGTGAGTGATAAGTGGTCTAATTATTTCATTCAAGAAGACATGTTGTTTAAAGGAGTTCAGTTGTGCATACCTAGAGGATCTATGAAAGAGAACATAATGAAGGAGAAACATAGTGGTGGACTTGCTGGACATTTTGGGATTGATAAGACAGTAAATTTGATTTCAAAAAGATACTTTTGGCCATAGATTTATAGAGATGTACAGAGAATGGTAAGAAATTGTAGAATTTGTCAAACAACAAAAGGAACTAGTCAGAATTCAGGATTGTATACACCTTTGCCTATACCTGATAGACCTTGGGAAGATGTGAGTATGGACTTTGTTCTTGGATTGCCTAGAACTCAGAGAGGTAATGATTCTATTTTGGTAGTGGTTGATAGATTTTCTAAGATGACTCATTTCATACCTTGTAATAAGACATCTAATGCTTTGCATGTAGCTGAATTATTCTTCAAGCAAGTGGTAAGATTGCATGGTTTGCCTAAATC
This sequence comes from Chamaecyparis obtusa, assembly GCA_027943335.1. Taxonomy (NCBI): domain Eukaryota; kingdom Viridiplantae; phylum Streptophyta; class Pinopsida; order Cupressales; family Cupressaceae; genus Chamaecyparis; species Chamaecyparis obtusa. The sequence goes on from BSBK01010092.1 coordinate 12,030, forward strand.
TATTATTTCAGACAGAGATACTAAGTTCACTGGTTATTTTTGGAGGACACTTTGGAAGAAGATGAATACTGATTTGAATTTTAGTTCTACATTTCACCCTCAGACAGATGGACAGACTGAACTTGTGAACAGAAGTTTGGGAAACTTGTTGACATGTTTAGTTGGAGAGAAACCTGCTAATTGAGATTTGATTTTGGCACAAGAAGAGTTTGCATATAATAATTTAGTGAATAGAAGCACTAAAAAGACACCATTTGAGATTGTTAATGGATTTCATCCTAAGGGAACCATACAGCTGAGAGATTTACCTACTGAGAGCAGAAGAAGTGCTGAAGCTGATCATTTTGCAAAATACATGAGGACTTTACATGATGAAGTTAAAAAGAATTTGGAGGACAGTAATCTGAAATATAAATAAAGAACAGACAAGAGAAGGAGACATAAATCTTTTGAAGTTGGAGATGAGGTTATGATTCATTTGAAGAAGAATAGATTTCCAGTTGGTACCTACAACAAGCTGAAAATAAAGAAGTTTGGACCTTGTAAGATTCTAAAGAAGTTTGACAGTGGAAATGCTTATGAAGTAGAATTGCCAGAGGACATGGATATATCACCTATATTCAACATTGCTGATATATTTGAGTACTTTGAATCAAATTATGAGATAGAAGATGATCCATACTATCCTAAGAAGAATAGCGACAGCATTGAATAGATCTTGAATAGCAGAGTTGGCAAGAGTACAAGAGGAAAAGACCACATGGAATATCTAGTTCAGTGGGAAGACAAGCCAGTTGAGGACAGTTCATGGATTACACAAGCTGAGTTGGATCTTTATGATTCAGGTCAAAGTATGAGTATTTCCTGATGTGGACATCAGTTCTTTATTTACCCTAGTTGTCTGATGTAGGAGCATCTTCGGTCTTTGGCAATCTTGCATCAACCAAAAACATTTTCTGATTTCTATACCTGTTTGCTGTAGTTTTCTTTATAATATTTGAATTTGATAGTTTCATGGTGTGTGAATATTACATCATGTTGGGGACCTATTTTGGAACCTTCTCCTATGAGCACATCAAGTTTGGATGGACTGTTTCAAAGTTACAACTATTTTCCTTGCCGTCAGAACAGTGTTTTCTTGTAGTTTTGGTGCTGATTGTTCATGTTGGTTCTCTTGATCCATAAGGAATATTATTTTTTTCACTTAATGGATTGAAGGGGACCTAAATTAATATCATTCCCCAAGAGCTCAGCTTCCAATTCATTATGAGTCAAAAGTTATGGCCTTTTTGGAATAGGACCTATTTTCTGCCAGCTTTCATGTCTGAGCCGTTACTACAGTTTTGGTGGTGATTGTTCTTGTTGGCGACCTTGATCTATAAGTAATTTTATTTTTCTCACTTAATGAATTAAATTGGACCTAAATTAATATAATTTCCCAAGAGCGCAAACTCCAATTCATTATGATTAAAAAGTTATGCCTATTTTACCTCAGGACCTATTTCCTGCCAGTTTTTGGGTGAAACGTGTGGTGTTTCTTCTTGCGATGTTTTGTGTACTCATATGGGACCTTGCACACTTAAATGCATGTTCTTGGGTCAAGTTAGGACCTAAATCCAAAGGCGCGTCAATTTATATTCATTCTAGCATTAGTTTTGGTTGAAATCTTGAGACTGGACCTATATTGTAATTAAATGTCTGACTGGCCGACCTGTGGCTTAGCTGGCTATATAAGGGGTCTAGATTGATGTAGTAGGGAATCATGGGTGAGATATAGGAAGGATTATCAAGATAAATCATTGGAGAAAAAGATAGGATGCAAGCTGTAATTCTGAATTCATAATTCTCATTGTATAAGGCTGAAACCCAGAAGGCTTCACAGCCGGGCATGTTGAAAGAAATAATATAATTCTTTGTTGTTGCTGCCATTTGATTGTCTCATATCCATTGTGTTTCCATTGTGTTCATGTGATATTTATATTGCTTCCATTTTGTAACTTTATGCAATGGCTTGTTGTGGATTCAAGTGGACTCAATTCTGCTTGATTCTTCTTGTATCTACCTTGCCCCTGTGTCAATCAGGAAATCAAGTTTTGTGAGAACATCTCACAAGATCTCAAGGTGATCAAGAAAGAATTAATTCAAGCATTAAATTCCTATTATGCATCCAAGTTATCCATTAAAGATCAAGGATTCAATCATTCAAGCCATTCAAGGGATTTGGTTCAAGCATTCAAGATTCATCATTCAAACCCTATATCTAGCCATCACAATGGTGTGATCTTTCTTCAAGATCCTTTTGTTCATCTTCAAGATCCATTCATTCTTCTATCAAGGAGGATTCAAAGCATACAGTCATGGAGGTTTGATTTACCATTATCGTGTTCAAGCTTTCATATCAATATACTTGTTTACATTCAAAATACAATTACACATCTATCAAATTTCATAGCTTCATTGTTAGATCCATTTCTACTACTTGCTAGCATTCTCCATTTCAATTTCAATATTAAGGTTGGTTCCAAACCGGGGTTTGACCAAGACAAAGCCCTCAAACAAACAACAAAACCATTTTTCTTGCAAGTATAGGTGTGGAATCTTGGATCTAAGAGTAGATTTGGATACCCTTTTCGGTGAACTTTCGAGATCTGCGAACAAAGTCAGAATTGACCTTCAAATAAAGAATGTAGCCTTTGACCTTCTATGAGGGTCAAAGACTACCTGCCGATGGAAAGATAAAAGATTTATGGGTTTTCTTTGTCTCGACATTTCTAGTCTAAAACAAGTTGTAGAATTTATGGAAAGTACACACAAACATCAGAAATTGGCATTTTCCAGATTTGCCCTAATTTGAGGTTAGTATTTGTATTTCAATTATTTCAAATTCCAAGAACTTCAATTATACCATAGGGAAATACATGGTTTTTCTCTCTCTTTCATATTCTCCATAGATTGATATGATTGTGTATTAACCTCTTGGTTGATCAAATTGGATCTCTCCTTTGGGAATTCGTATTTAGGAGTGGATCTCATATTTCCCCCATATACTTATACATTACACACACATCTAAATAGAGGTGATTCCATTTTACCTCTATTCATTTTTGTGAACCCGACATACTTACCCCTTTTTCTTTTGTGGAATTAGATGCTCTATTGTGTTAGATTTTAGATCTTTTCTTGCATTTAGATTAGATCTAGTTTATGCTCTTGCATTTTAAATTTCAAAAATACAAAAAAAATCTATATATTCAATAAAATCCAAAAAAATTTGTTGCATTTCATTTTCTATGGTGATTGTTAAGATGCTTTGGTGTGTAGTTATGTTCTTTATTACTCTTTTTTAACCATCTCTTTATAATACGTATGATATTTATGAGAGTATCATTCACTTGATTATGTTGATGACCCTTCACTTTTCTCTTGATTATGCTTTTGTGAAGTTGACCAACACTAGTCTGCCTACATTTAAAACTTTTATTAAAGATTTATGTGGTAGCCTTATTAATCTTTTGGATTATGTGAAGAATTGGGTAGATGATACACTATCTCCTACTCTTCCTAATCCTAATCCTATCAATCCTAATCTAATACCTAATTCTCCATCTATTCATCCTCGCTCTTCCCATACTTATGATGGGATTCAAGCTATAGTTTAGGATGCAGATGTGCAAGATTTCTTTGATTTACCTTCCCCTCTGATTCATGATGATATTAAAGGAAAGGGTAATGAAACTTCTTTAAAACCTATTATCCCACCTTATGAAACCTTTACTCATGAACATGATAAACAATCACCTCTTGTAGAAGCTTTACATGATATGTACACTACTGGATATAATATGGTGACTAAAAAAGGTTATAAAGGTGTAGGGCTTGGGGTTAACGAGCATGGTATTAGGTTTCCAGTTCATATACCCCATAAACTAGATATGTATGGTGTTGGTTGTTCAAAGTCTCAAGTTAAGGTAGGTGATGCTAAACATCATCCTCCTCTTTATAGTCTTCTCCCCACACCTATCTTAGATAACCCTAATACTAGTCAAGAAGGTGTCTAAGAAGGTGTATGTTGAGCTAATGAATTCCAAGAAATAATTCTTTAGACCTATGCTGATAGATGCTTTATACAAATGCAAATGTCCTTTCATTATAGTAACAAACATTTACTTGCTGATTGTAAACATTTCAAGTTATATGTTAGAGAAAGAGTTGCTTTAGGAATTATATCTCACTCTCGTGTAGTTTTATAATTCCTTCACAAATTTTGATATAGGGGGATTCCCCTCCTTTAGATATAATGTAGATGTTCTTTCCTTTTGTCTCATGACTAGGGGGCAAGAGGTGTATCTTCTTCCAGTCTCCTAGAATCCATTAGGTCTTTTATTTTGGGGCTTAATTGGTATTCCTTTCTCTTCTATTTTTCTATGGATTTGCATTATGTTTTTAATCATCCATAGAATCTATATTTTTCTTTTCAAGATATCTTTTCTAAGACATTTGTTTTGCGAAGGTATGCCTTGTCTCTATCTCTAGGGGGCAAGGGTACCTCTTTCTTTTTCTTTGTCTAGGGAGCCACTCTCCTTAGCTTAGTGGTATTTGTTTATATTGCAATATTATTTCATCATATAGATAGATTTTTTGACTATGGATAACCTTTTTTATTGAGAAGTTGTTGTCCTAAGTTGTTACTTCTTCTCTATGTTGCAAATTATGTTCTTTATAAACTCTCACCCCCTTGCTTTGGTGTTAGAGTTGTTTCCCTCATTTCAAAGATTCATCTTCCTCTTTGTAGGGGGCTTGATGATTGAATCTTTGTTTCCCATTGTTGAAAGATGATATTTTATTCAAAGCACTCCTCTTTGGTGGGGGTCTTGTTGATAAGATCTTTTTCTTTGAGGATCCTTTTCCATGAGTGGCATATCCTTTTTATGATTATCTATATCCTTGGATGTAGGGGTCGATATCCCTCACTAAGCATATTGTGTACATTGGTGTAAACATGATATCTCCTTGCATTGTGAAGTAGATGTTCTCTTTCATCTTTGTTCCTACACTTGGCGGGCAGGGATGCCATCTCCTTCTTTTCTATCTTTCCGTGATGCAACTCTTTCCTTGGACAAGCAGGTATTTATCTATTATGTGATATCCAATCATACATGAAAATTTTGGTTTGTATTGAGGATCTTTGTCCTTGATCACAACCTATTTTGTTGTTTGACATTGGGTTTCCATGGTTGATATATCTCTCACCCTGGAAACTTAACAGTGTGCTATCCCTCTAAAGGGTTACTTTCTTTTCACTTCTTGCATGATATCTCTTTTCATTCATCCCTTCCATGGCCTCATAGGAGCTGTGACCTTCTTGGCTTGGACTGGGTGTTGTTTGTGGATATTGTCTTGATGTTGAGAAAGGCTTTATCCTTATTCTTTTCTTTCCTTAAGATGTCAAAATAGTATGTTTTTTCCATATTAAGGAGGGGGGCATATATAGGGCCTCCCTTATACTATAGTTTTTTATTTCTATATGCTAAATCTTGGAAGGTAACGCACATAAGTTGCTAAATCTGAAAAGACACACATTCATATGCTAAATCTTCCAAGGTAATGCACATAAGCTGCTAAATCCTGAGGAGACACATATTTTTAATTCATAGTGATACAAGAAGGTGGATCTATGAGTATTCTAGAAGCCGTCGAAAGACACATTACAATTGCAAGCACAATTTATGGGTGAACTTGTTGGGCTCTCCTCCAGGATGATTCATGGTAAGGTGGGCATCTTACTAGGCAAGGTAATCATTCTTTTTCCCTTCCTCTCTTTTTGCTTTCATTTTAGTAGGACTGGATCATGAAGCTATGTCATTTATAGTGTTGTTCTTATCTTTCTTATGTAGACATTTATGCTTTTATGATAGCTTTCCAAATATGATGTTAGTATAAGAAGTGTTTCTTAGCAAGATTTCTTATGCTAGCTGATTTGGGGTTTGTTTTAGTGCGAACCCCTCTTTTTTGTCCTTTTTCTTTTCGCACTCTCATGTGCATATGTTGAGTTAGAATCCTTATCCTAGGGGCTTGTGTCCCTAACTAAGTGTCATTTTATCTTGTTTCAAATCCACTGGGATCTCTTCTTTCTTCTCCTTTACCAAGAGTTTGCATCGAATCCATACTCTTGCTAAAGTGGGGGCTTAATGAATCATCTTAAAATGGAAGCACTTCCATGTTAAGAGTGTTTATCCCTCTGAGTGAGTAGTCTAGGTCATGTCAAGCACCTAGAATCAGCTCGTTGCTCAGATCATGCTTGTTTTGTTTCTATCTACCCCTGATTTTCACTACAATCTACATTTCCTAACATTCTGGGATAGCATCTTGAGGTTTTTGACCAAAAGGACAAAGTCAACCTTTTGGGGTCAAAGTTGACCTCTATCTTGACCTAGTCAGGATCGACCTCGATCCTGACCTCCGTCAATTCCAACCTCGTCCTTGACCCTCTGATTCAAATTTCAAGATTCCTTGATTTTTGGGGTGTCGAGTTTTCAGAGATATTTGTTTCCTACCTCCGAGTCTGCTATTTCAGGTTTTGGAATGGTAAATCCTTTAATTTCATTTAATTTAGGTATTATTTTTAAAGGTTAGGACCTAATTGGGATTTAATTCACCAAGGTGGCCCCTCTAGAGGATTGTGCCCTAGTTCACTGTAAAAGGAGCCTTCCTCTCTCATTTTATCATCCATGATTCACATCTTCTTTGCCATCAAGCAATCAAGTTTTGTGAGAACATCTCTCAAGCTCTCAAGGTGATCAAGCAAGCATTCATTCAAGCATTCAGGTCATCTTCTCCATCCAAGTTCTCCATTGAAGATCAAGGATTCAAGCATTCAAGCCATTGAAGGGATTCGGTTCAAGCATTCAAGATTCATCATTGACACCCTTGATCTAGCCATCATGATGGTGTGATCTTCCTTCAAGATCTTTTTGTTCATCTTCAAGATCCATTCATTGTTCTATCAAGGTGGATTCCAAGCATACAATCATGGAGGTTTGATTTACCATTGTTGTGTTCAAGCTTTCATATCAATATACTTGTTTACATTCAAAATACAATTACATATCTATCGAATTGCATAGCTTCATTGTTAGATCCATTTCTACTACTTGCTAGCATTCTCCATTTCAATTTCAATATTAAGGTTGATTCCAAACCGGGGTTTGACCAAGGAAAACCCCCCAAACAAATAACAAAACCATTTTTCTTGCAGGTATAGGTGCATAATCTCTGATCTGAGAGTAGATTTGGATACCCTTTTCGGTGAACTTTCGGGATTTGTGAACAAATTTGGAATTGACCTTCAAATAAAGAATGTAGCCTTTGACCTTTTATGAGCGTCAAAGACTGCCTGCCAGTGGAAAGACAAAATATTTCTGGGTTTTCTTCATCTCGGCATTTCCATTCCAAAATAAGTTGTAGAATTGCTTGAAAGTACACACAAACATCAGAAATTGGCATTTGCCAGATTTGCCCTAATTCAAGGTTAGTATTTGTATTTCAATTATTTCAAATTCCAAGCACTTTAATTCTACCATAGGGAAATATAGGGTTTTTCTCTCTCTTTCATATTCTCCATAGATTGATTCGATTGTAAATTAACCTCTTGGTTGATCAAATTGGATCTCTACTTTGGGAATTTGGATTTAGGAGTGGATCTCATATTTCCCCCATACACTTATACATTACACACATCTAAATAGAGGTGATTCCATTTTATCTCTATTCAATAATATAATTTATGCTAGCAGCATATAACATATTCATTTATAATGGAGAAGGGCATTCAAGATTTGATATGTTGGCTCTCTCTTTGGTAATATTTATCTTTGTAAATGTTTAGTTTTACATGATACTGGTTTTGAGATTTTTTGTTGAGCTATGGTGATCACTAGGTTTTTAGTCATAAGTTTTCACTTACAATAATTTATTTATTTTTGGAAGATCATATGCAAGTTTTTTTTAGCTATTTCCTTTGTTGCATGTGAATAACTTGGGAGAGCTAAGGAGACTTGTGGTAAGAGTTTTACAAGTTACAAGTTATGGGTATTTAGGCTTTGCATATAATTGGTTACAATGCTTGGTTCTACATGATGATGTAAATTACAATTTCTAGTTGATACTATTAGTTGATCTTTGGATGTGTCGGTCATTTGCCAAGTTTATATAGTAAGAGTTCATAGGTGCATGCCATTGATAAGTTTGGCACTTGGAGAATATGGCTTAATGTTATGGGTTGTATATGTCAATAACATGGTATACACATTATATGTTTTGTATGCCTACGAGGTATGAATAATTTGATGTGTTAGTAATTTTGCAGGTGCTATTTTGGCAATGGAGTTTCTTTTTTCATAGCTATTCATGCATATCGGTATATTTGGTTTAAGTGTTTTTGTTCAGGATATCAATTGACTTATAGTTCATTTTGACAATTAGTGTGGCTTCTCATTAGATTTGACTTCTTATCTCTTTACAATTTCTTATGGAGGATGGGAGAATTGGTGCTCTAGTTTGTGGTCACTTTGTTTATTTTTACATGCTTCTTGGTGAAGTATAAGGAGCAATATGATTCCTTGATGGCATATGTGGTTATAGGAATTGTTCCCTTGTTCATGCTTGATGTTAGTTTGTTACCACTTATGTAATGTATACAACACATTAAAAAGAATACTAGGAATTAAAAGTTAATGGTTAATTTTTATAATGGCTAATTTAATATTATATGTTTGGTGTGCCTAAAGGGTCCTAGAAGATCATGCATCACTAGGAAATAGCATTTTTGGATCCATTGCATGTGTTGTACATAACATTAAAAGATATATTTAATATGGGGCATCACATTGGAAAAATGTATTTAATTTAATATTGGTAAAATATCAATAAAATAAAAACTCAGTACTCAACATTAAATGATGATTTAATAGTTTTGTAATTTCATATCTTTATTGACATAGTTTACATAGTACCACTTCCTTATTTTTTGTGAGGTTGAATCTATAAAATAAAATGAAAGGGTAGTTTTTAAAGTTTGGATAACTAGCCATTCTAGTTAAGGGTTTTTGAGCATCTCTTCATTAGCATTTGTGAGGTTTCCAAGCATGGCATGGTATGTGTGGTTACATGTACACATAGAGTGATTGTGTTGAATAATCATGGAGGACTATGAATATATATTATAATGATTTCATTGTTGAATAATATATATGTGATGGATATTTTTGGAGGCTATGTTTCACCATCTTGAGGACATTCCCAGTGTGTATTGTCTGTCATCTTTGGTGGTATGTTGTCTATTATTTTGCTTCTAGAATTTGAATAATTGTTTACATAGATTTCTCTTCTATGTTGTATGGAAATTGTCACTGCAGGGATGAGGATTTCCTATCATTATGGTCCTTAAGCATGGGCATTCTACTCAACACAAACATGGATTATAAACTCTACAACCTCACATTACATGATGCATTTATCTAATATAGTTGTGGCTAGGGTCTATATATATGATTGATTGTTATAGTGGCCACATTTTCTTTATTCTTAATATATTTTAAACTATTCTATATATCTACTAGGTGTTTTATAAACAGGGTCCATACAGTTGATTATTAACCATATGATGTTATCATTCATGATCTCCATGATCCAAATAAGTCATTTCATCTTATATAGGTAATCATGAGTCTAGATATACTTGACTTTCACTATTTTGAGTCATCTAATAATTCATCACACATGGCCCAATAGATTATTTGATTAAACTTTAGCATAAGCATTTTAATCATGTCACCTAAATGTATCTACAGTAATTGAATACGAAAAAGATTTTACTTGGTTTTCCTAATTTTTCATTCATTAATTGTTAGGCTCCTAAACATTATCTTTCCCCTTTTGTTATCATATTTTCCTTATTTATTTTCATTCATTTTCTTTCTTTTTTATCTCCTTGGCCTCTAACAACTTGCTCATTGCTTCCTTTTTCTTATCTAATAAATTTGTGAGCATTTTGTATTTATGTTCAAAGGAGGATATATTTGCTTATCTTTAAATCTGTGTTTTATCCTACTTTTAAATGCTTGCTATTATTTAAACTTATTTGTTTCCTACAAATTTTCTTAATAGAATTTTTGTTTTTACAATCTGATTATTGTATGTGAATCATGCAAATCAAAATGAGACTAAAATAAAGAGAAAACACTATGCATTTATTTTTTCCCATAACTAAAATATAACTTTAATCTCCTTTTAAAGTCAAAATATTATTTAAATACAAAGTTCACTGTAGTTTACTATTTTTATTTATTTTTGACTATTCAGCTACTGTAATAAAGCTGCACGTGTCCCAATGAAGCGAGATCGACCATCAAATGGTGCAATGCGCAATCTCAAGCCAAAATGACTTTTATTTTTCGTCCTTGTGGTACTTGGTTTAGTGTATCAAGTATGTGATATTATATCTCATCCGTTTACAGCTCTTCTCATTTGCAATGTGAAAGAGTTTGGAATAAACTTGTGGGGACATGCAACCCGCGAACATCGCCGACCAAACTATTTGACAATATATATATATATATATATTTTCACCAACTTCTTAATTATTTAACTTTAATTGCCTGACCAGTTGGAGATATTTCAAAGTTCTTTCAATGTCAAGTTATTATTCAAATACAAAAACTCACTATAGTTTACTATTTTCTGACTAGATCAGCTGCTCTAATATGGCTGCATATGTGCCTGCAAATGCTTACCAAACAGTGCAACCTAAGGCGGACGGTTGACTAGTAATATGATCTCCCTCAAAGGCCAGGCGCCCTCTGACAGTCTATATATACACCCCATATCCGCACTACCAAAGCACAATTCAGGCAAACAAGTTTCTTTCTTGCCAATTACGTCCTACTTTGTGGTCATCCTTCAACTAGGTGAAGAAAGCCACTTGTATTGTACAAGTAATTCAATCTTGGGCCCTAATTTTAGCTCATTTTATATACTGCTCATTATTCTGTAATTCATTTTTGTGGTCTAATTCTGACATGAGCATTCTGTTCATTGTTTCTGTTGTATCTCGTGCAGGAAAACAAAATGGGAGTTGAAATCCTCATATTCGGCATAGAACTGGCTTTAAGTCTTATTGGGTGTGTACTTGGTGGGTTAATTTTAGGGTTGGCATATTGTTTCTGTGGGAATTAATTTTTATTCTTTTTGAAAGTTGTAAAGTTGTATAGGGTTTGAGGATCCCTTCAAAATCTGTTTTATCTTAATCAATAATAATTTTTCAATACATTTGATTATATTTAATCAACAAAATTTTCTAATTTAACAAATATTGATATTCAACCAAGATTCAAACTTATATTATAAAAACAAAGTCAGAGTTTAATACATTTGCTGACGAAAGCCTTCATAGAAAATAACTGGAGTGTACTGGTACAACAGCAGTTTTATTTTGCAGACTAAATGTTTATCCACTTTGCATTCTTTTCACAGTATTAAAAATCCCAAATTTTACATGATGAACTTATAAAGTTTATGGAGCTAACAGAAATATTTAAAGATTCAGATATAGATTTCTGGAGTAGATTATGCATGATTTTTTTACATCAATATTTTGGATCACATTTCATGAACCATCATCAGAATAAAAGAATTAGTGTGAACCATCGTTAGGATAAAAGAGCTAACTCTTTTATCCTAATGATGATTCACATAATGTGATCCTAAACGTTGATGCAAAAAAATCATACACAATCTACTCTTGAAATCTATATCTGAATTGAGAATAAATTGTGAAAATCGCATATCTTCAATATCTAAAGATTACAAGTAAACTGATTGTAGACTCAAAGACCTAATGTCTAAACAAACTTACTGCAAGGAACTGTTTGATTCCACCGTAGATGATTTCAACATTTAGCATCAGTTATCTACAGTCTTTGCCTATAAATTAAGTATTTCTATAATGTTTTTTTAACCCACTATTTAGTTATTTAACTTTAACTTAACTAACAAGCATTGAAAGAGCAGGCGCCCTTTGACAGTCTATGTAAACACCTCATTTCTGCATTACCCAGAAATTCAAGAAAACAATTTTCTTTCCTGTCAATTACATCATTATTTGTAATTCAATCTTGAGTACGTTTAGCTCGCTTATATTCTGCTCGTTATGGTGTAATTCCTATATGAGTACTCTGTTAATTGTTTCTGTTGTATGATAAGAGATTTACGCTGATGTATCTCATGCAGAAAATCAAAATGGCTACTGTGAAGAAAGCCCTTCGATTGTACAAATAATTCAATCTTGGGTACTTAATTTTACTCAATTTATATTCTGCCATTATGCTGTAATTCTGATGTCTCGACTGTCTGATTGGTAGAGATTTTACTTGATTTTAGAATCAACGAAAAAAGATAGCAGCAATGTGACGATAAAATATACTATTCTTACGACAAGAACTAAATCCTTACTGTTATGTTTTGCCTTGACATTTTTTTATTGGATCAATTTCACCTTTGTTGACCATTTCAATGTTTGCGGATATATCTTTTCATAATCATAGTCAAGCATTTCTTTTCTAATATATTTAATTTTTTAATGCATGTTTATTACTTTGAAGACTAATATTATTTATGAATATCTTTATTGGATTGTCAAATTGATAGAGCAAGTTCCTTTAGTTCAATTCCAAAAAAACAAATAGCTATACAGTCACATTGCTAATGATCAAAGATAAAAACCCTTATCTATGTAAATGCTCTTATGATAAATATATAGATTGTAATTTGTTTTAACTAGCTTATATATATATATATATATATATATATATATATATATATATATATATATATATATATATATATAAAATACGTCAAGAGTAATTCTTCTAAGGTGTCTATTGTACCTTGCAATTTAAAGAAAATAGGTGCCTCGA